>CAJNDV010027780.1:73442-89170 GCA_905221635.1 Symbiodinium sp. CCMP2456 | reverse complement strand
TTTGGGGTCCGAGGGGTGCAGGGCCTGAAGAAAGAAAGGGGGCTTAGAGGGGGTTTAGGGTTCAGGGTTTAGGGTTTAGGGTTTAGGGTTTAGGGCTTAGAGGGTTTAGAGGGTTTAGGGTTTGGGGTCCGAGGGGTGCAGGGCCTGAAGGAAAAAGAAATTAGAGGGTTTAGGGCTTAGGGTTTAGAGGGTTTAGGGTTTGGAGTTTAGGGTCTAGGGTTTAGGGTTTAGGGTTTGGAGTTTGGGGTTTAGGGTTTAGAGTTTAGGGTTTAGGGTTTTAAAGCCTGAAAAGAAAGGCTTTGAGATGCATTTAGACTGCTAGAACAGCATCCCATGGCTCTGCCCTTCACCTCCATGGTCGGAGGCCTCAAAAGGTGGGAAGGATGCAGGTAGGAGTGAGGATCCCTGATATCAGGACTCTTATTTGGGAATATCCCACCTACCTTCATCCCACCTTTTGAGGCCTCCGATATTACAGTGGCTCCTTCTCTTCTTTTTTACATGGCAATATCCCACCGTGCTCCCAGCTGCCGCTGACGGGAAGGGTCGTAATTGGAGCGAGATTGTGCCTCGGAGTTTTAGTGTTTAGAGGTGGTTCTGTTTGAGCAACGTCTTTTCCGCAATCTCATTTCAACTAGGTAGGGTGCATATGGCACTGGAATTTGGAAAAGCTGTCTTTTAGCAATACATGCACATCGCGGAAGCAGATTCTGGTGTCGTACAGCGGCTGTGCCGCACGAATGTGCTACACTGCACTACCATACATGATGCTCAACTGTTGCAGCTTTGCAGGGAAATCGGCTCTTCCATGAAAACAGCTGGGAGGAGGGTTTCTACATCTTGCAGCCTCCATCCGGCACCAAGGATGTCAGGAAATAGCCCCTGACGTTGAACCCCAGAGAGGGTAATATAGAAGTCTTAATAATTGTCTATACTATGTTGGTGGGTTCCTTGCTATATATTTTTTTATACTGGGCCCCAAACCCTATCTAATTCTTAAGGCACCTAAATTAGAAGGTTTCCGCAAGCCACGGCCTGTGCAAGGGCTTTGTAAGATTCAAGGGCGCGTAGGCGAAATCCTGATTGATTCTGGTCATATCCGCCTGTTCAACTCGGCACTGGCGCCCAGGCTTCGTGATTTAAATGCCATACCATCGGGGCCTGAATAATTACTGGCAGTGCGCGGTCTTATATATATACATATATATATATATATATATACGATTAAATTATTATATATGTTATATATATGATGCATGTTATATGATATATTATATAATATATGATACAATATATGATATAATATATGATATCTCATAATATCATATGTGTATACTTTGAGAAGTACCTTCCCTTGACGTCCTCGGTGGCGGTGTTGTTTCACGTCCCATCGCAATGATTCTCCGGAGATCCGCCTGTGCAGTGGATTTTCAATCAAGGCACCTAAACATGAATTTGCATTGTAATAGAGGAGCTTTAGTAGTTACCTATACTATCTTGGGGCTTCCTTATTGTCATTATAGTTTAGAATACCGCAAAACCCTGTTCGAATTATTAATGTAAGGCCCTACTTTAGTGTAAGATCCCCTATAACGGATGGTTGTCCACAAGTTGCTTTTCGGTCCTTATCGACATCCCCAAACAATCGCTGCGTTTGCGGTTGGGCCGCTACTTCATCGTCAATGTGCTGAATATAGGTGCGCAAATAATAAACACAAGCTGCAATGGGGTTGGAGACGTCCTATAGTCTACCCATAGGCCCCATAGTAGTTCCTTTCTGTGGTTTATATTTAGGATTCTGTTAGGGAATCCCCAAAAGGAACTTCTGTGGCCTATGGGTAGCGGCATGGAGTGCCATCAGTATTTATTCAGGCCCCTGTATCAATTGTCTTGGGTTTTGGGGCTGGCAGGGCCTTGAACACGACACCGTTCCGCGTTCTACTTGCTAGAGTACACCCCGAACCCTTCTTCTTATCATGACGGCCCCGGTATTGCCAGAACCAGGGCCTTTGAATGGGCAGTAGCAAACGGCCCTACACCCTAAACACTAAGGCCAGTAGCGAAGGTGAGTTTCAAGACTCTTCAAGGCATTGGAGACCCTGGTGTCCCAACCTTGGGTTTCGGGTTTAGGGTCTCCAAACTCTGAACCCGAAGCCTTAAACACCTACAGCCCTGACTCCCAAACTCTAGACACCCAAAGGGTCCAAGTACCAGTATAGTATATACTTTCGGGGTCCAAATACCTACTATAATGGTACTTGGACCCTTTGGGACAGGCCTTGGTTGGGACTTAGGGTTTAGGGCTGACACAGGCATAGTTTCTGCGATGATGCTGTGCGCACGCGAGACTCCACAGGGGTTGTGCTTTTCGACCAGTAACCAAAGAGAGTCCATATATACTACTAGTATGGAATATAGGTCCGCCAGGAGCATAATAGGGATGGTCTTTTGGGGCTTAATTCCATAAATCGTAGTATATATGGACTCTCTGGGTAACCTGGTAGTTCGTTGTTTGTTCTGATCGTTGCTTTTGTAAGTGCGCTCTGGCACTCAATTTGGGGATTGGAAAACAGGCTAAGCCTGGACCACCCAAACCCCTAATAGTCAGGGTCTAGGAAGATTGGTGGAGCTCGATGTCTACATCTGGCACAGGTGCGATGCAATTTCAGCTGGGCCTGGATCTAAAGATTTTTCACAGCATTCCATGAGGCTACGGCTCATAGAGATACGAAGGTGAGACAACGAGCCAGCTTTGTAGCAGAACTGCATGGTGCAGAGTCTTAGAGGTTCAGTGCAGTATCACGATACCCCTGAACCCAAAACCCATTCTTCACATTCTTCCCTACTGGGGAAGGATGCTGGCAATACACGGCTGCCCGCCCACCTTACTGGTCCGTGGGCCCCTCATTCCTTCACCCTAAACCTTATAAACCCTAAACCTTAAACCCTAAACCTTATAAACCCTAAATCTTAAACCCTAAACCTTATAAACCCTAAACCTTAAACCCTAAACCTTACAAACCCTAACTCTTAAACCCGAAACCTTGTAAACCCTAAACCTTAAACCCTAAACCTAATAAACCCTAAACCTTAAAAACCCTAAACCTTAAACCCTAAGCCTTATAAACCCTAAACCTTAAACCCTAAACCTTATAAACCCTGAACCTTAAACCCTAAACCTTACAAACCCTAAACCTTAAACCCTAAACCTTGTAAACCCTAAACCTTAAACCCTAAACCTAATAAACCCTAAACCTTATAAACCCTAAACCTTAAACCCTAGACCTTATCAACCTTAATTCCTTGGACTCAAAGGAGGCTTCAGTTCGGGTGCAATATTTCGGAGTCCCAAAAGCAGACCCCAAGCCGGGCGTCAAGAGAGTGACCCTGGGAGTCCTTGTGGCTATATCGTATGCTACTTGGAGGCCCAGGGGACTTAGTAAGTAGGTTATAAGTAGAGTTATAAGTACCCTAAATGGAGTTCCCCGAATTATAACCCTACTTATAACCGACTTACGAAGTCCCCTGGACCTCCAAGTAGGTTCCCGAGCAGTACCTTTTTGTCCTTTTTGGTTTGGGGTTTCCTTGTTAAAACCAAATAGTACGAACAAAGGGCACCCTTATTACAAAGGAGTTACTGGAGGACCTAGTATGTATGGCATCCTAGAGTACATGTACTTGGAGGCCCCGGGGACTTCGTAAGTCGGTTATAAGTAAGGTTATAATTGGGGTTATTGCTCCACTTATAACCTATTTACTAAGTCCCCTGGGCCTCCAAGTATGATATCCTACAGTACCTGTATATGAATGACACCTCTCTACGCCAAAGTATATACTCGATAAGACACGTTCCTTGTGAAGTTTAGGGTGCAGGGTTTAGGGTTTTAAACCCTAAACCCTAAACCCTAAACCCTCAGGCCCCCCAAACCAGGCATCCCCTGCCTGAAGCGAAAACACAAAGCTGTGGCTCCTCTCCCTTCAAGCAGATCTGGTTTTCCGCGGCCCCGGGAAAAGATGCCGTGTGAGCTACCCGAGTGCAGGATTTGGAGTTCAAACTAACTGAGGTTCAATTCTCAGGCTTTGGGCCTGTATGCTTTTTCGCAAGAAAGCTCCTGTCGGTTGTTTAAACGTCGGAACAGTAGGCTCCAAGCTCCCGACGGTTTGGGGTTGGGGATTTACTTTGAGGGGATTCTATGGCTTCAGGCAGGTTATAAGATATCTTTAGGCTTGCTTTTGGGGAGTTTCAGCGTTTGGTATTGGGGCTTGGAGTTTCACGTTGCCTTTGGCTGCAAGAGTCAGGCTTCTCGGGTGTCGGGTTTGTAGGGTTCAGGGTCGCTAGCTTCTCGCTGCTTGCATCTCAGGCCTTCTTCACGCCATAATGGTCTATGAAAGCCACACGCTCGACCTACGAATATAGGGGCCTAAATATTTACCCTTATAAATATAGTATAATGAGCCCCAAAGCCCTATTCTAGTTATGAAGGCCCCTACATTACCTGCTGTGATGTAAACGCTGAGCATCCCGCAGCCAGAGGCATGAACCGATACCTTTGCAGACCCTAACATACGTAGAATCTAAGGTTGGAAGTATGGGCCCCTAATATGGACCCTTAGGCCTTTCTGGGGACCCTTAAGGGTACATATAGGGTATATAGTAGGTGTATGAGGATCCCGGGGTTAGGGGCCCATACTAGTGGCCCATGGGTTCAACCTTAGATAGAATGAGAAAGCGGGAACCTCATGTAATGCGGGACCGTACTCCGCACCGCAGGCCATAGGCTCCATTGTACTGCCTTTTGGGGATTACCTCATAGGATCCTAAATATAAACCACAAAGAGGAACGACAATGGGGCCTATAGGTATACAACACGCCGACGGCTAACCTTTATAGACTGTAGATCCCCATGCGGATTCCAAAAAGCCCTATAAACGCAAACCCCCGAACCCAAGACCCTAAGCCTCAAATCCCTAAGCCTTAACCCCTAACCCCTAACTCCCTAACCCCTAAACCCTAAAACCCCCTGAACCCTGAACCCTAAACCGTGAAAACCCTATGACCCTTAAACCTCGTAACTATTAACGTCCCTACACCCTAAACCCTTATAGTAGCCCGTATAGAACCCTTTAAGGAACCCTAAACCGTCAAAACCCTATGACCCCTAAACCTTAAACCCTATACCCTTAAACACTAAACCCTATACCCTAAACCCTAAACCCTACACTCTAAACCCTAAACCCTGTACAAAACCCTAGGACCCCTAAACCGTAAGAACTCAGGTCGAGGTCTCGTCGGCAACCATTGCTGCCGCTCCTTGGCACAGCTGGAGGCTCGCCCCTGGGTTCAGTGAGCACGGAAGTCGATTTCAGTTAGTGGGTTAGAGTTTAGGCTAGGTTTGTGGGGTTTTAGGGTTTAGGCTAAGCTAAGGTTTTGGGTTGTGGGTTTGGGGTTTAGGCTAGTTTTGGGATTTTGGGTTCAGCACTCGAGTCCAGCTAGGGTTTTCCGTTGGCCTCGTACCCGCAGTCTCCACTGCAGTTTTGTAGGTTACGTTTGCTTTCAATTTGGGGATCCTAAAACTAGTAGTTAACAAGAATAGGACCACAATGAAGATTTTGGGTGGGACTGGGCTAGCATCTCGTCCCGAGGTTAGGGGTTTAGGGTTGAGGGTTTGGGGGTTACGGTTTATAGGCTTGGGGCGGAAAATCCTGCGCAGGGGCTCTACAATGCCATGACTTAGGAGGATTTGGGGTTTAGGGTTCCGCATGAATCAATCTTACTGCTGAGAATCATATATGCTGGGACCTTGAAGGTTTGCCTATAGACGTACTTTAAGGCCAGCTTGCATACTAGATTAGATGTACATGGACCCATAACCTACATACCCTCTCTTACGGGCAGTCGTGCTTCAATAGCGGGCCACTTGGAGGTCCCGGTACACCCTTCCAACCCAAGGCCCTAACCCTAAACCCTATCAGCCTAAGCCCTGAAGCACTAAACCCTAAACCCTATCAGCCTAAAGCCCTAAACCCTATAAAGCCTAAACCCAAAAGCCTAAACCCCAAGACCCTAAACCCGAAACCCGAGCTTGGCCCTCGCCTGCCAGTCCTTCCACGGCGCCACGGCAGTGCAGAGTGAACTTGCCAAGTACTTCCAAGCCGTCGTGGGCGAGGCACAGCGGAAGGAGTTGAGGGTTTAGGCTTTAGGGTTTAGGGTTGAGACGGAAAGGAAGGAGTTCTTTCACTCGAGGGTTCTTTCTGTTGCGGCTCCTTGGAAGAAGGATCCTACTCCTTAGGCCCTATGCTTCCGTATTTCTGAAGCATTTCGTGTCAGGGTATAGAGAGCTTTCTAGGTATTGTTTTTTGCAGGTTGGGTATGCCCTGAACCCTAAACCCTAAACCCCTATAGTGGCCTGCGATTCTTAGATTCTGGCCGCTTGGAACCCCAGGACTGTTGCCACCTCTGCATGTGGGTTTTGGGTTCAGGATTGGGTTTAGGGTTTAGGGTTTAGGGTTAAGGGTTTAGGGTTTGGGGTTTGGGGTTTGGGGTTTATGGTTTAGGGTTTGGGTTTGGGGTTAAGGGCTTAGGGTTTAGGGTGTAGGGTTTAGGATATAGGGGTGAGGGTGCTGACAGTTGGATGTGTTGGGTTTGGATGTGGATCTTGCTTACAGCGTCCTCTATCTCGACTTGTAGAATGGGTTCGATGTTTGGTACAAGTCGGGTTGAGGGCTTAGACTTTCTTCTGGCGTTGTCCTGAGAATCGGAAAGTTCCCCGTATCACAGACTTGCTCAATCTCGTTACCAGATGTTACCAGTTCTTGGTAGGCATTGCGAGAATCGCCGCACTATAGCCGTTTTAGGGGCATCTCCTCGGGGGCCCCTAAACCCTAAACCCGAAAAATCCCGTGAACCCTGTGCACCTACAAGGGGCTGCTGGAAGAGATCAACGGTTTCAGGTTCAGGGTTCAGGGTTTAGGGTTTAGGGACCATGCAGTCATTCCTGATACCAAGAAACGTGAGTTGTTACGCTCAAGAGGACGTACTGTCCAAGCCAAAACATGAACATTTGAGACTCTTTTAGGGCTACCCATAGGCCCCGTAGTAGTTCCTATTGGGAATCCCTAATAGGATCCTAAATATAAGCCACAAAATGGAACTACTATGGGGCCTATGGGTAGCTACTGTTGTTGTCATTACGTTTCAGGCTTGGGGTTCAGGGTTCGGCTTGCGAGTTTCAGATTCTAAGGTCCAGGCCTTGGGTTCAGGGTTTAGGGTTTAGGGTTAGATTCTAGGGTTTAGGATTTAGGTTTAGGGTTAAATTCTAAGGTTTAGGAATTAAGTTTAGGGTTTAGGGTTAGATTCTAAGGTTTAGGATTTAGGTTTAGGGTTTAGGGTTTAGGGTTAGATTCTAAGATTTAGGATTTAGGTTTAGGGTTGAATTGAAGCCCATGGTATGCAGCAGACCGCGGCAGGAAGCGTCCTTGAGACAACCTCCATGACGAGAACGATACTGTAGAATAATATTTGGAGTAGGAACGCCTAAAACCCTGAACCCTCAGCCCTAAACCCTAAACCCCAAACCCCAAACCCTGAGCCCCTAAACCCTAAACCCCCAAACCCCTGGGGCCGGAACCCGAGCTTTACAAAGCTGGATTAGCCAAAGACTGTGACCTCACCTGTCGTGTATCGAAGGTGGTGCAACCTGGCGTTCTGCGCGTGAGACGGCGCCTCAGAGTTTGGGGCTTCGGGCGTCGAGCTTCGGGTTTCTGGTGTAGGGGTTAGGTTTTAGGGTTCAGGGTTTAGAGTTTAGGGTTCCGGGTTTAGAGTTTAGGGTTTAGGGTTTAGGGTTTGGTGTTTAGGGTGCAGGGTGTTTGGTGTAGGGTTTAGGGTTGAGGGTAGGCATCTCATGTGCTTCCTGCGCTCTTTCACTAAGCTGAATGACACCGTGGCAGACAACCCTAGTGGTGCATGGACCCCATGTACCTCTGCCCGTGGCTACTATTGCTACTGTTGCTACGCCTGCTGCTGCTGCTGCTCCTAGTATTGCTACTAGTAGTACTTAGCAGTAAAGTATTACCATTACCACCACCACCACCACTACTACTACTACTACTACTACTACTACTACTACTGCGACCTAAACCGTGAACGATTACCAAGGGCGGGAGACGTGGACCTCCGAAGTGCTGAACGATATGCTGTTGGATGCAAGGCCCTTTTGTGCGTCGAGGGAGGTCTCCGGTAGGATCAACTTAATTTGGGGGTTTCCGAAAATAGGGACCCTAGTATAGTACCCTAAATACTAGGATCCTTATTATAAGGACCCCCAAATAAGGTACCCCTCATTTTCGGAAACTCCCATTCGGACTTCCGATTATTCAGCTTGGGTTCAGAGTTTGGGGCTTAGAGTCCTGGATAACCAGCGATGCAAATCCTACGGGCTACCGGCCTGTAGGGTGTATTGAATTGTAGTCAATGTCTGATTTAGGACTTTGGGATTATGCGCTCAAGGGCTCAATCGCATCATACCAATACGAAGGCCCTAAACCCTAAACCCTAAACCCTAAACTGCAAGCCCGCAACCCTTTCCCCAGTCTAGGGCTCAGGATTTTGGGTTTCGGTCGTGTCTACCACCACTGAATGAAAGCGCCTCGCAACATTGCCAAACCAGAGATGCAAACCCCGAAACCAGACAGTCCTAAAACACTCAAACCCGAATCCCTAAACCCTAAACCCTGACCCCCAAACCCCCAAACCCGAATCCCTAAACCTAAAGCCTGACCCCCAAACCACCAAGCCCGAATCCCTAAAACCTAAATCCTAACCCCCCTAAACCCCCAATAATCCCGAATCCCTAAACCCTAAACCCGACCCCTAAACCCCCATAATCCCGAATCCCTAAACCCTAAACCCTAATCCCCAAACCCCCAAGCCCGAATCCCTAAACCCTAAACCCTGACCCTAAGGGTCCAAGTACCTAAAAATCAGATACTCTCCCAAATACTAACCTACAAAACTACTATCCCTAAACCAAGTACCTAATTATTAGGTGCTTTGGGCCCTTAGGGTAACCTCTAAACCCCCATAACCCCGAGACTCTAAACCCAAAGCCCTAACCCCTAAACCCAAACCCAAACCCCTAAACCCGTAAACCCTAAACTCTAAACCCCTAAACCCTAAGCCCTAAGCCCCCATAATCCCGAACCCCTGAAGCTGAGGTGCTAAACTCCCAGGGCCGAAGGCTGATTTGTTACTTTCCCTAAGGGTCCAAAGCACCTAAGAATTAGGTACTTGGTTTAGGGGTTTAGGGTTTAGGAGTTTAGGGGTTTAGGTTATAGAGTTTAGGGTTTAGGGTTTAGGGGTTTAGGGGTTTAGGGTTTAGGGTTATTTTAGTATTTGGGAGAGTATCTGATTAGTAAGTACTTGGACCCTTAGGGTTTGAAAGTAGGTAGGACCAGAACAACCCTCAGTTCGGGAGTTTCGCAACAGAGGCGTCCCTAATGTAGAACACTTAACCCTAAGCCTCGTTTGCAAGGACATGCGGACCCTAAGCGCTTCTTCTAAGGACCCCTAAGCAAGGACACTGACAAAGCCTAAATATTAAAACCGAAACCCTTTTTTTCCCTAAACCCTAAATCCCAAACCTTAAATCCTAAACCCTAAATCCCCAACCTTAAACTTTAAACCCTACACCCCACAACCCTTAAAACCCTAAACCCTAAATCCCCAAAAGCTGTCCGGGTGCAAGGCCCACCGAGGCGGATACGCCCACAGCTGGCAGTGCCGAGGACTGGCCCCGGAAGCTTCTCAGGGGTTTAGGGCTTAGGGCAGGGTTTAGGGTTTAGGGTTTAGGGTTTAGGGTTTAGGGTTTAGGGTTTAGGGTTTAGGGTTAGGGTACCTACAAGGGTTCAGGGTTTAGGGCCCTTTTAGGGTACCTACAAGGGTTCAGGGTTTAGGGCCCTTTCAGGATACCTACAAAGGTGCAGGGTTCGGGGTTTAGGGTTCAGGGTCCAGGGTTTAGGGTTCAGTGTTCAGCAGTTCTGACTTTGATTTTTCTCGTTAAGAGTCTTTCAGAAATCAACCCACCCGCCCATAGAATCCCACAATTCGAACATAATATTTTTGTTTCTATTTTCCAGTAGTTAATCAAAAAACAATTTGCACTTTTCCGTGAATGTTATTATCATAGATCTTCATTCATGCGGCTTACAGCTTTAATTTTTCATTATTTCGGATAAGGCAGCGCAGGGCAGGGCAGCCCTAGTTCGATTCTTATTTCTATTCATATCGTGTACTCACACGTGACGTTGCACTACTTTCATATCATAGCAGGTTCCATAACGAAATGTGTGTATGGTACGGTTAGTTTTGAGCTGATAGTACTAGCAATAGGGGCAGTCATGGTAATAGTAGTAGTTGTAGTAGTAGTTCTATTAGTAGTAGTAGTAGTAGTAGTAGTAGTAGTAGTAGTAGTAGTTGTTGTTGTTGTTGTTGTTGTTGTTGTAGTAGTAAGTAATAAAAAGCATCATACAAAGCAGCAGCTTTGGCCAAACACACAGCTATGTCGGGACACTATGTGGCATATCGCGCCGGACCTCATGGGTTTCGCAAATATGACGACGCTCGCAGCAGTACGACGACCGCTGATTTTGTCAGGATTTCGGATGCGGAGAAGATCTGCGTTCTGATATACAAGAAGGTGATGGAAGCCTCAGAGAGCTTCGTGGCGGTTCCAGCATCCATGGCCCCAGCCACGGTGTTGGACAAGGATGACTCAGATGATTCCGATGTTATTATGGAAGTCGAAGCCTCTTTCAAGTCGTATCGGTACATCACGGACTCACGACGCTCTCGCGCAGGTAAGGATTGTGATTCTAAAGGGGGGTTTTGGGGTTCTCACTATTAGGTTCAAGCCTAAACCCTTAACCTCTCTTACAGAAGGTGGGCCTATTACTCTCGGGTCGACACTACCCTTGCACGCTGGAACCTTTGGGCCTAATCCCGGCATCCTAAATACCTTATGTTCAGGCCCTGAACTGCGAAAGTTTCGGGTTTAGGGTTCAGTGTTCAGGGTTTAGGTTTTAACAACCCTAAACCCTAAACCCTAATTTTTAGGGTTCTTTGGAGTCCTGGTATCTAAATCCGTACCAACACGTGTTGGCACCCCACAGGTGCAGCTCGAGAAGAGCTGCATCCTTCACAAGGATCCATCTGGCACGCGCGAGCGCTCAGGATTTGGGGTATCAGACCCTGCATCACTCGGGGATTTCGAAGCTTCGGGCCTTGAATTTGGGTTTTTGCTGTTTAGGGTTTAGATTTCGAAGCTTGGGGCCTTGGATTTGGGCTTTTGCTGTTTAGGGTATACCGTAATTATACCTGAGAGCCGATGTTTCGGCCCTCAACCGACTGAGCCGTAATAGTGCTTTGCCACTGTCTCGGTGTCCTGGCACAGTGCCAGAGAGGCCCTGAACCGTAAACCCTACATTATGCTACAGGTCGGTCCCAACCGTGAAGCCTTGAAGCAAAGTTACGGTACCTCTCACTGAAGAAATGAACACCCAAGTGAATCACCACATGAGCGCTCACATGTAATTCTGCGTCACATTTGTTCAGTATGGCACCAGCGGTGTTCATACGTTCGTTATCATCTCTGTTCCCGGAAGCTGGGTTGTGTGGCTGAGCATGTTTGTTTAATTTAGCCATTCTACAGTAGATCAATCCCAACCACCAAATCCCTAAACCGCCGAAACCCTGAACCCTAAACTCTAAATCCTTAACTTGGGTTTTCTACATCCCGAACCTCACCTCGTGTCTTGTTGAGACTGAAGCGCCAGTTCTCATCCCCCATGACAGCCTGGAGTTTATGAAGCCTGCCCTCGGCTCCAAAATATGGTTTTGGGTGAGTGTAATGTAATGTAGGGGCCCGAATAGTTTCCAATACTATTTTTTGGGAGGTTCCCTATTATAACTATAGTATAATAATAATCGGCGCCAAAACCCCTTTCCTAATTCTTAAGGCCCCTGCAGTATAAAACCCTAAGGCCTGAACCCCTGGAGCGACTTGGGAGTTCGGTGAGTGTTTTAGGGTTTAGGGTTTAGGGTTTAGGGTTTAGGGTTTAGGGTTTAGGGCTTAGGGCTTAGGGTTTCAAGTTTAGGGTTGCGGGGATACTCGTCATAAAGTCCGACCCTCATAATCCTTGAACCCGCACATCTAGCGAACGCAACGGTCTAAGTCTAGATATATCATGATCAGTGAGTACATATTTGGGGACAAAATAAGTAAGTGTAGAATTATTCTAGGGACCTAAATAACTACCCGTATCATTTTTTTTTGGGGGGGGGTACCTAAATTATAACTATACTGAGCCCCAATAAACCCTATTCTAATTTTTTAAGGGCCCTTACCCCAAACCCTAAACCCTACCCTAAACCCTAAACCCTAAACCCTACTCTATTCTGCTTGTTAAGGCCCCTATATTCGACCCTGTGGGGTCGGCTGCCCTCTGAGGCAGTGGAGATGGCTGATCCGCGAATGGGGCTTCGATCCTTTCACGCTCGAGCCTCAGTTCTCTGCTCGGTGCCGACTTAGGATGACTGTTAGGCTTCGCTTATGGCTTGACATAGAGCCTTCATTTCATGTCGGGGGGCCGTTGAAATCGCCACCTAACTTTCGATTTGCGCGTGAGGGCTTCGAGTTGAGGAGTTCGGGGTCGTCCTTCTTGTGGTTTGCGCTCTGAGCGAGGCTTCAGGTTCAGGGTTTCGGGATGTTTAGGGTTTAGAGTATGGGGGTTTAGGGTTTTGCGTTCTGTCGGCTTTAGAGGTGTGGCAGGCCGCGATGCATGGTGCTCCTTGTTTCTGTTTAGGGTTTGGGTCAACCTGGTTAATATAGAAGCCTAGATAATTAACATTATTAGTCCTTGAGCTTCCTGGTTATGAGTATAGTATGAAGCTTTAGGGTTTAGGGTTTAGGGTTTATGGGTTTATGGGTTTATGGGTTTATGGGTTTATGGGTTTATGGGTTTATGGGTTTAGGGTTTAGGGGTTTAGGGTTTAGGGTTTAGAGTGAGTCTCGACAGAATCATCGTATACTTTAGCATAGATATACCCCAAGACCCTGTTCTAATTAGTAAGGCCCCTACAGAAATAGTATCGTTTGTCTGGGCACGTCTGCGGCTGTGACTGGGGGCCTGGCTTTTGGGGTTTAGAGTTTTTGGGTTTAGGGGTTTAGGGCTTTGGGGGGTTTAGGGGTTTAGGGGTTGAGGGGTTGAGGGGTTAGGGGTTTAGTGGTTGGGCGTTTAGGGGTTTAGGGTTTAGGATAGTTCAGAAATGTTGGCTGTGTGGGGTTTGGGATGGTTTTGGGAGGTTTCAAGGTTCGGTTGAGGCTTGAAGCGTTAGCTTGCCAGAACCAGAGCTGTTTTGGGTGAGACTTTTTTCTGTGTGTCAGGCTTGGGTGTAGAGTTGACACAGCATAAATTTTTAATATCCACAGCAGGATCCCAAAGGGTCCAAGTACCATTATAGTAGGTACTTAGTAGGTATTTGGGCCCCGAAAGTATATACTATACTAGTACTTGGACCCTTTGGGGATTACATCGAAGCCTTAGAGCCCGGTTCAGTTTCGATTTATGAAAGCCTTGCCGCTGTGCGTTGATTTGTTGCTGACTGTGGACTTGGAGACCGTTTGCTTTTGGTGATGGTACTTGGAGGCCCAGGGGACTTAGTAAGTCGGTTATAAGTAAGGTCATAATTGGGGTATCTCCATTTAGGGTACTTATAACTCTACTTATATAACCTACTTACTAAGTCCCCTGGGCCTCCAAGTAGGGTTTTGAGTTGCGGGATATGTCTCCTTGTTCCTCCGCAGGGCCATTGCCAGGGCTCCAAGCGCGGTACAGCTGCGTGTAGCTTGCTTCTGAAACCCGGAAACCTCAAACTTAAACTCCTCAACCTTACACCCCATACCAGAAACCTTAAAATCCTATAAACCCTAAACCAGAAGACTTAACTTAGGGACCCAAAAAGCACATAAGCATAAGCTTTTTATAGGGATATCCCTACCTTATTGGGCTTCATTATAAGGGGGTTTATATGGGATATCCGGATCCTAATTTTTGCTTATGTGCTTTTCTGGGGCCCTATTAACATCTTTGCTAAAACTCAATACCCTAAACCCTAAACCCTAAACCCTAAACCCTAAACCCTAAACCCTAAACCCAAACTCCCTGAGTTCCCGACACTCCGGCCCCGGAGTCTCACAAAACGGAAGAGAGTCGTATGAAGTAGGTGCTTTAGGGTTTAGGGTTTAGGGTTTAGGGTTTAGGGTTTAGGGTTTAGGGTTTAGGGTTTAGGATTAGGGTTTAGGGTTTAGGGTGAAAGACACATATGGGTTCCTGATGGGCATTGGTGGTTTTGGGGTTTATCATGGGCAGACCAGTAACATGGAGTATATAGCAGCATAGCACAATCACTACCATCATGTAACATGTAGGTTCCTTCTGAAAAGAGCCCGTTAATGAAGGATTCCTCGCGTTGGAACCCCTCTTCAACAAAAAGTAAATCTCATTTCACAACCTTCCTAGGCTGCCCGAGCCCAGTGAAGCGCCAGCCGAGGCGAGCATTTCCTGTCGGTTTGTATCGCAACGGTTGTTTGTTTCACGAGTTTTACAGAGCTTTCATAGGGTGCTTAGACAGCTTGGTCGGCTTCTGTTCGGATTTACGTGCCTTGCTTGACTGTGTTTTTCAGGGCTGCACACGAGATCAAAAGAGGCTTAGAGGCTTTTCTAGGAGTTTAATTATGTTATGCCGTGATGCCTCGTTGCAGAATGTTATGCCTCATTGCACCTTCATCTTTTTGTAGTATCAAGAGCACAAAAACCTTGTCCAAGCAGCGAAACCATTGAAGCAACTTCGTAAATGCAAAGGATACTACCACCAGTACTACTCCTGCTGCTGCTGCTGGCGCAGCTGCTTCTACTACCACACACTGCTCCTGATGCTCGCACTTGTACTATGTCATCGTACTGAGCTACTAGTACAATTTGAAGTGCACTACCACTGAGTACGTGCATTTCGAGGCGAATTCCGTCGATGCGTTGAGCTTGCAATTCGAATGCCTGAATCTCAAGTATGTGATCACCTCGTGAGTCTCTCCAGACCCTGTGTCCTGCATTACCGATTTTGTAGAAGCCAGAAAGTTGGAACATGATTATCCGTAAAGTATAACGGATCCTAGCACTAATCCTCCTAAACCTATGTTCCAACTTTCTGGGATTTTCTGTAGGCTCCATTATAATTCCTATTTGTGGTTTATACTTAGGATCCTACAGGGTAGCCCCAAAAAGGAACTACAATAGCGCCTATGAGTAGGGAGACAAAGCCCAGAGAATCCCAGGTCACCACAAGCACAAGCCCTTTTCGAATTATCGAGGCCCGCAAACTAGTTGGAGTCGGCCTCCTCGCAATATAGTGGCCTTGTTTGCAATTGCCTATATATACTATTTCGGGGCTCCTTATTATAATTACAGTATAACATACGCCCAAACCCTATTCTAATTATTCAGGGCCCTACATTAGTTGCAAAGAATCGCAACGAAGCCCCTGGCTCCTTGGATCTCCACCCGAAATCTGTGCCCATCCCTTCACGCGAGGAGTCCGCGCCAATGGTGGCTCGGCTTCATACATGGCAGATCGATGAAGCCAAGCACTACTACTGCTGGTGCTGCTGCTGCTGCT
>CAJNDV010027780.1:29085-55562 GCA_905221635.1 Symbiodinium sp. CCMP2456 | reverse complement strand
TTTTAACATGAATGTGTGCGCTCGTAGTTGAGTGGTTCTTTCACACCCATGTTGGATAAGTATGTTCAGCAGTCTACTACTACTACTACTACTACTACTACTACTACTACTACTACTACCACCACTGCTACTGCTATATACTGCTACTGCTCATGCTACCACCAAATTCACGCCAAGTCGCGGCCTCAGGCAGAACTGAAGAAGCGCGATGGGTCGTGAGCCGAGAGCGGTCTCTCCGATATATTCTGCAAGATTCCTTCATTCATGTAGATATTTCCTTTAACATATGAAGTGACATGTACAAATAGGCAATACCAGGTTGCTAGTGTTTAAGACGAAGCGGTCATGGTTATGATATTCCTACAACTTCCTGAATATGCAACCCCTCTTTTTGTTTGGATTTTTGGGGTCTTGGGAGTTGAATTCTGGGTTGTTTGCCCGAGAGTGCCGTCTACAAGGCTCAACCCTAAACCCTGAAACCCTGAAACCTCTGTTCCTAAACCCTAAATCCTAAACCCTGAAACCCTGAAACCTCTGTTCCCTAAACCCTAAACCGAATCCTACCCCTAAACCCTGAAACCGCCATGGACCCTGCAAACAAGGATCTCAAGGCTCTTTAGGCGGCTCCTTTGGAATGCTAACCTTACTAGGCCTATTCTGCTGCAACTACTGTGCCCACAAACTCTGTTCCAATTCTCAGGCTCCTCCGCGTGACAGGTTGAAGGTGTCAGATGTGGATTTTAGGGTTTGGAATTGAGGGGTCTATATGGGTTTAGGGTTTAGGGTTTAGGGTTGGGTGTAGAGTTTCGGTTCCAGCACGGCTTTACCGGAGTACCCAAGGTCACGACGCCGTAACCGATCGGCCTCGGGCAAATCGCGAGGTTCTGCCCTCAGTACGCCTATGAAGTACCTGGGCCCTAAACCTATGAGTTACCTGGAGCCCAAAGAACCGACTTTTTAAGGATGTATATAGGGAAATCATAATAAGAAGCCCTAGAAAAAGGTAGGTTCTATGGTGTTAAAGTAGGATGTATGTCAGGGATTTGGTGACTGTGTACATGTCTCTGTTGAAACTTCGCGAGTGCAGATGTAGAACTTGTACCATGGTGGTACCGGGGTTCTAGCAATAAATCCCTGCTTGCTGAAGCTCTTTTGGCCGAACTGCCAAAATCAAGCCGCATATCTGCTGACTGTAGGAACTTGCTTAAGAGGCACTTGTATGTGCCTTTCTTGCCGATTGGGAACTAGTGGTTTCGTATGGAGGTTCCGGTGTTACATGGCTGTGATCGAATGTATGCCATCGAACTTATGTACTTCCGGCGACCACGGCACTGATTGCCTTGACCAGGCTTTAGATTGGCTTTGGTGTTTAGGTGTGAAAGAAGTACGCCAGTTACACGCTTCTCACACCTCGCTTCGGCACAAAGTTTGCCATCTTATCGAGATGTGAATGGACTTGTAGAGGAGAAGCGGGCAAGAATGATGCAGACCCTACTTAGAGTGTCCATTGTAGTTCCTTTTTTGGGGGTACCTTATAGGATCCTTAACATAAGAACGGTTAAACCAAAAAAAGGAACTACAATGGAGACTATAGGTAGGCTCTGAGTCTCCGAAATTTCCCTTTTGATATGGCCCCAGGCTGAAACTTGCAAGCCCGGAAAACGCTACCAGCAATTTGATACTGTTGATGGACAAAATTCTGCATGACCCAAATATAGTATAGTACCATAAATCCCATAGTTTAGGTACATAAGGTCATGCAGGATTTTGTCCATCAGCCGTAGTGCCTTTACCCCCAAGTCGTCTCCAACTAAATCCAAAACATCAAAAAACCAAGGCAATCCTCGCACCCAAACCCAAACCCTTCTTTCTAGAAAGCTCTTAGCTCCGCAGCTGCATGAACTGAACCATTAAAACTTTAAGATCCTCAAGACTGTAACCGTGAACCTCACATCCAATCCAGCTTGTGCAAGAAGTATTCTTCAAAGAAACTTCTCCAAACGACTTACAACCCTCTTGTCTTACAGCCTTACGGGGTTTAGGGTTACTCGCCTTTTCCGCGCCAAACCGTAGATCCTGAACCCTAAACCTGGAAGACTAAACCCTAACCCCAGAATTTCCGTGCGATAGGAAGACGGCGCAGTCCAGCGGAGAGGCCCCTCTGCTTCAGTCGCAAGTCTGGTGAGGTTCTGCGGTATAAGATGTTGCTAATAAACGGGATTTAGTCCTAAGCCCCTTAACTCAAAAAACCCAAACCTTGAGCTCTAGCATCGAGTTTTTGGGCAGCTTTCACGTCCGTTTCGAGGTTTGCATCTCGAGTTGTATAGGCTTAGAACTTTAAGGGGTAAGGGTTCTGGGCTTTGGGTTCAGGGGTTACGGCATTCAGGGCTTAGGGCTTTTAGGGTTTAGGGGTTTGGGGCTGTTGATTTAGGGAAAGGGTTGAAGGTTGAGAGTTTAGGGCTTGGGGTTTAGAGTTTGGGCTTAGGGTTCAGGGTTGGAGTGGCTATCGTGGAAGTGGGCATGGAGACTGTCGGCATTGTTCGAGCCTGGGTCTTGCAAGCCCCCCTAAACCCCTATCAGCCTAAGGGTCCATGTGCCCTAAGAGTATATACTTTGGCGCAGTCCGTATACAGGTAGTTTGGGACCAACGTATATGGCTAGTTCTCTAAATTAGGGCCCCATTTTCGGTCCCCAACATAGTACGGCACCATTATAAAAAGGGCCCTAAGAGGGACCCTAATTTAGAGAACTACCCATACACCCTAAACCCTAAACGCTAAACCCTAAACCCTAAACCCTAAACCCTAAACCCTACACTATTTGGGTACATGGACACCGGGGGTTGCGGAGCCCAAGATTCCGAAGCCCCCAAAACCCTACCTGGACCCTAAGAAACCTACTTGTTCAGGGTTCCTTAAAGGGGTTTAGGGTTTAGGGTTTAGGGAAATTTTTTGCTTCCTTATAACGGTCCTTGAAAAGCTAGAGATTTGGTGTTAAGGGGTATTTCAAAGCCTCCGGCAGCCAGGAAGAAGAGCAAGAGCAAGGAGTCTTCCAGCAGTCCAGTCATTGTGAAGGCTAGCAAGGCCCGCTTGGGGTGGGTTTAGGGCTCTAGGGCTTAAGGTTTAGGGTGGACGTGTTGTTCAAACAAAGTCCGCATTCTTAGAACCATTCGGATTGTTCATCACTGCTACTAATGGTAGTGGCTGGTCGGGTTAAGGTTTATGCTCTATAGTGCTGCTGAGCAAGGGCTTCAGGATCTTTGGATTCGGGTACAGGGTGGCCCGCGGCTGTCCCTGTGAGTGGGTTCATGACATGTCGTTGTTTTACCATTTGTCAGGAGCCTTGAAGCTTCAATTTGCTGATGTACTATAGAGGCCGGCAAAATTGTTTCTATATTGTTCCTAGCAGTGCTTCGTATGAGTCTACCGTCTACCATAATGTACCCCCCAAACCCTCTTAAATCCATTCTCATAATGAAGGCCCACATATTTTTGATTTCTGATGATCACGCATTCGTGTAGTTGGGAAGTGTGTTCATGGCTTCTGTCTCGGGGCCAGGTCTACGGGGTTTTAGGAATTTGGCGTCAACCCTAAACCCCACCGCGGCCCTAAACTAACTCTCAACCTAAACCCCAGACCCCAAAGCCTAAGCCTTAAACGCTGAACCCTAAACCCCTAAACCCTAAACTCAACCCCAAGTTCGGGACCCAAACCTCTTTCCCCTTCTGGTTCGGGACCCGAATCCTGAAATCCTGATTGGAACCCTCAACCTTAAACACTATAAACCGAACACGGTTTAGGGTTTAGGGCTTACCTGGATCCCAAAAGTATGTAAAATAATTGCCCTTTTATGGGTTTTGGGCCATGATTCTACCTACTTTTGGGGGGTTTAGGTAGGGTTTAGGGTAAGTCAACATCATGGACAAGAGTAGGTCTGGAGTCTGGCTGGACATCTGAATGGTCATTAGGTTTTTAACGCCTTCAGGTTTTGAGAGTCTTGGGAGTACATGGGGATTAGGGTTTTGCCTCGAATGGTTTGTAGGGATTGAGGGTGAAGGGGTGCGGCTTCATTCCGGATGCCCCATGTTCCGAAGCACACCGTGTGCAGCTGCAGCCCCGCTTGGTCGGATTTTCTGCGAGACGTACAGGACCTTCAAACTTTCAACCATCAATACTCATGTCTTATATCTGGCACAGAACCGTAAACCTTAAGTCCTGAGTCCGAAATCATTAAGTCGCCACGCCCTTGCAAGACGTCCAGATCAACCTAAAGCCAACGCAGGAAAAGACAGATGAGCCAGAGGTCAAGAAGGTGGAGGCGAATCATCTGTGGCCGTAGTGTCGGCTGTCGGGTTGAAGTTTCAAGCTTAAAATGTAATCAGGGGTTTAAGGATTTGGGTTCAAGCTTTCGGGCTCAAGATTGAAACATAAGTGGTTTGGCTAACGGCTTAAGGCTGAAGGTTAAATTTGTATGTATGGTTTTCGAAGTCAGCTTGCCGGGTTGAATCGAAAGCCAGATTAAAACCCCGACACAGATCCTATGAAGTCTTTAGTGCCAGTCCGGCATGCATCGAGGTAACGAGGCAAGTGGAACCGAATCGGGGCAGAAACCCATGCATTGAAAGGTTCCAGTGGTGCTCCACTTCTCATGGCTACACTCCTACGGCAAACGGATGATCTGTTTGACAAGAGATAGGATACGCGAAAATATTGTGCTTGCACCCAAGGGTTGCAAGTGCGATGAGGATTGCGAGGTCGGAGTTCATGCTGTGCTGTCGCGGCCATGGTTCCGGCAGAAACCATTTCAGAGTTTACTTCTAGGGTTTCTGTTACGCACGCCAGCGAATTCAGCAGGTGCACATCTGTGACTGCAAGTCTAAGGCATGCACACAAACACTGCAGTGCTGCTCAACGACGCCTAAGTGCTGCACCCTCGACCCTAAAATGCGGATGTAGATGTTAATTCGAAGCTGCCAGGTTGAAGCATAGAGCTTGAGGGTTTAGGGTTTAGGGCTCACTGATTCGGAGTTGCCATGCCAGGAGGTAAAGGCAGCGCCAAGCCCTCCGTGCGAGACTCAGGTAATGATGACCGCACCTCCGAAAAAGCAGGGTTTAGGGTTTAGGGCGCCTACATGAATCGGAAGGGTGCCACTCCAGGTTGAAAGGAAAGCTTTCAGCTTGTCCACATATCGGGCCTATGTTTAGGGTTTAGGGTCTTTTCCTCTGATTTCCTACCATGACCACCACGATCACGATTTCTGTTACCTGTGTGGCGTGCCAAGGCGCCAGCCGAGCCCTGTGGCACAGAAAGAGGAGGCTAAGACGGAGCCAGTCAAGGACAGTGTTTTGCCATGCTGGGGACTGCTTCAGGTCCCCCCCAAAATTGCTGAATAAACAGGAAAACGTTCAAAGCACTTCAATGTGAACCTTAACCCTATACCCTAATTATAAACTACAGGTTTTGAAATATGTTCAAGGCGCTTGAACCCCACACAAACCCTGCGACAATGCCTCATCTTGGGAAACCGGTCCTCGCTGCAGAGTTTCGATTTGTTGGTTGCGAGTCCCACGGCTGTAAGGATTGGTTCTACAGTGAATCCCAGAAAGTTGGAACATGGATGTAGGATGATTAGTGCTAGGACCCCCTACACTGTACCTCTAGGGCATAAGGACAACAATGCTCCAACTCTCCGGCTCCGATTATAGACTATTCTAGACTAGAGTTCCTCTAACTAAAGGTTCCTTCCAAGCTTACTAGAAGCAACTACGATCAGGGTTTCAGGATTTTGGGGTTGAGGCTTACTGCGGACTTAAGTTGAATGCATTGTGTTTTCGGGTTGTTATTGGATCGGGCATTTGGGATCGAGTGTTTGCCAAAGACTAACCTAGAATAGGACCTAGAGATCTTGCTAGTGTTTGTTACTCACAAACAATCGTGGATAGTTGGGGAACCCTAAACCCCTAAACCCCTAAACCCTAAACCCCTAAACCCGAAACCCTAAACCGTGTGGGTTTCAAGGTTGTAGATCGACGGGCTGCCAGGGACTCCAATCTTCTTAAGGCATCCGGTTCTAACGATACCTACTCTGGCTCAGCGAATGTTCACTGACCCAGGGTTTTTGGAGTTTCTGGGTTGTTGATCCTACACCTCAAACCCTCAACCCTAAACCCTAAACCCTAAACCCTAAACCCCTAAACCCTAAACCCTAAACCCTAAACCCCTAAACCCTAAACCTTCCTAAACCCGCAACCTTAGCCCTGAAGCCCCAAAGCCCAAGCCTCAACCGCCGGAAAGCCTCTACGGCCGAGCCGGGTACGCAGATCGTGGGTTTCTGCTCAGGCTCTTGGTCTTGTCCGAGGCTTCTGCCTACACCCCCCCCCCCAGAGCTCCCTCAGACCGCATAAGAGGCGAGAAATGCAAACTTGGAATCCCCGCCAGACATCCGGCAGTCAGACATCCTTAAAGCCATGAACGAAATCCTTATAAATACAGCTTATAAGCCGGAAATCGAGACCCTACCTATCGTCTCCATTGTAGTTCTTTTTTTGGTTTAACCAATTATATATTAAGAATTTTAGAAGGTATCCCCAACAAGGAACTACAATGGAGACTACAGGTACACCCAAGACCGTGTCGTCTGAACCCTACATCCAACACCTCGAGGCACTGAGTTTCTAACCCCCGACCCGAGAGTGCCTGAGAACCCCCGACATACTTGCCATAAACATCAGGGTTCCGGAGATTAGGCTTGAGGCTTAGGGTTGAGGGTTTGAGAATAGGGTTCAGGGTTTGTAGGGCCTAGGGTATTGAAAGCTAGCGGTGGTTCATTGTCGTTATTGTTGTCAAAGCGAGCTTGACAGGAGGTGGAGGAGTCGCCTAAGAAGGAGACCAAAGAGGTCGATGCAGGCGAGCGTTGCGGATTCTTAAGGCTTCTTGGGGTATGTACGGGCTTTGGGGTTAAGGGTTTGGGTGCTGGGGTTCGGTGTTGATAGGGTCAGGGTTTGGGATTTGGTGTCTGTGGTTATGCATCGTTTGGAAATCTGTGGTTTCGTGATGTTGGGTTTGCGGATATTGGATTTTTTGTTGGAAGCCTATATTATGTGCAACAGAAAAGTTTTTTGAGAATAATCCCAGCATAGAACCCTCAACGCGAAAGGATTCTCGGGGCAAACCCGAACAAAGTGGAAGCGTGCGGCATAGCTCGAGTGCATTTAAGTGCTTTATGTGCAAGCTTCTCTGCATCACGGCAGTTTCGAATTGTCTTTTTGAGGTTTGGATGTAGGCTTAAGGGTGTTCGCATTTAAGCTTGAGGACTTTGGTTCTTGGCTGTTGTGATGTGGATGTAGGCTGCGGGTTTGTTTAGGCTTCAGGTTTCGGGGACGCCGATTTTGCAGAACCTAGTCGCTGTAAGAAGCCTGTGGAAAGCCGTTAGTCGAATAAAGGTTTAGGGTTTAGGGTTTAGGGTTTAGAGTTTAGTCACCAAAGCCCTAAACCCCCTTAACCTCGCTGCCAAGGCCCTGAACCTTACATGCATATACCCCACAAACTAGAATACCTATAGTCTCCATTGTAGTTCTTTGTTTTGGCTTAACCAAGTATATATTAAGGATTTTATAAGGTATCCCCAAAAAGGAACTACAATAGAGACTACAGGTAGAGCCCAAGCCCGACCAGCCTAAACCCTAAACCCTAAACCCTAAATCCTGAATCCTAAACCCTAAACCCTAAACCCTAAACAACCCTCAAGTGGACCAACCTTGCGAGGCATGGGCCAGGAAGAGAAGAAGGCAGAAGCGACGACCGAAGAGGCAAACAGGTTTAGAGTTTGGGATCTGCCGTTGAGGATGAAGAGGAAAAAGTGTGAGGCTTGCGGTTTTTGTGCGTCCGGAATAAAGACTGGATCTTTTGTTGGTTTTGAAGGGGAGGTGGTTTGGGTGCATTCATAAGTAGCCAAAGAAGCTAGCCTGTTCAGATCCCTAGCCTGGAGCGGCGCGACGTCTAAGATGCAGGCGTTAATTTGGCTAAGGTGCACACCGACTTCTTTGGTCTAAGGTGTGCCCTCCCTTGCCGTCTTTGCCCTGCCCTGCCCTGCCCCTTAAAAGGTTTAGGGTTTAAGGAGTGAATCCAGCAGGAACCTGTGACCGAAAACGAATCCAGCAAGAACCCTTTCCCCAAGACGATATCCCTAAGGAGTGAATCCAGCGAGAACCTTTTGCCCAACACGAAAACCCAAAGGAGTGAATCTGGCAGGAACCTTTTACCCAGGACGAAAACCTAAACCCTGAACCAAACCCCTGCATCCCAAAGCCTTGAACCCTGAGTCTTAAATCCTAAACCCCTAAACCCTAAAGCCTAAATCCAAAACCCCAAAGCCTGAACCCTAAATCCCAAACCCGTAAACCCTAAACCCTATAAACCCTTGATCCAAAACCCCTTGACCTCAAAGCCTGAATCAAAAACCCCTGAGTTCATCAGAGACTCCACTTCCGGAGATGCCTTGCTTGAGATTAACTTATTCTGTCTTACGCGCATTCCATTCCCTTCATAACTTCGCTTCAGGTATAGTGGAATTCCGGTCAACGCCGCTTGCTGGGTTAAGCCTTGGAGAGCCCCACACACTTCAAAACCCTAAACCCTAAACCCTAAACTATGCCACAAGGATCCCCAAAGCCTGCCTTGCCGTGAGTTGCAAGACAGTGCCACTCCTCAAGAAACCATTCGGACCCTGATGTCCTCAACCCAGAATTCGAAGCCTACACTAAAGCCTATAGCCCTTAACCCTATGAGCCCCAGACCCTATACCCTAAGCCCTACCTTTAAGCCCTCATCCCACAACACGAACCGAAACCCCAAACTAGACCCTCCCGGCTGGCATGCAGGCAGAAAAGGCTGCTCCTGCAGGTGGGGGCTTCTTTCTTGGTGGATGGTTTAGGGTTTAGGGTTTAGGGTTTAGGGTTTAGGGGTTCAGGGTTTAGGGTTTAGGGTTTGCGCTTCCCTCCAGGTACCTTCTATATAGTGCCCTATAGGGGCTCTAGTACCCTATAGAGTAGGTGCCTGCGGGGGTTATAGGGTTTAGGCAAGCACGCCTGACCACAGTGAACACATCTTCAATTATTTTGTTCGTTGGCCTTGGGGTCGAAAGGGATGAGTTTGGGGTTTCAGGTTTAGGGTTTAGGGTATTTAGGGTTTAGGGGTTTAGGGTTTAGGGTTTAGGGTCTTTGGGGTCGAAAAGGATGAGTTTGGGGCCCGAGGTTCGCTTTTGGGGGCTTTTTGGCGAGTGCCGGGCGGAGCCTTCGTTTTTCTTTTGCAAGCTTGGCACTGTCCCTGCCTTGAACGCGCCAAACCTACTTTTTGTAGAGCCTCTATGAATTCTCTATTTGGGTTTCTACTGAGAATCTACAGAAAAGTAGGTCATGGTCGTTGTAGCACCACAAGCCGGAGGCAAAGCTTGTCTTGGCAGGCTTTCGGTAGTAAGTAATTGACCCTCACAACTCTAACCGCCAAGACCAAAGACCCCGAAGCACTTCAACATCAGTCTTTAGTCGGGGTGACCCGCATGTAGAATGTAGAAGAGTAGGATCCTGACAGCAAGGACCCCACGATATCCAAAAGACGCTCGCTTCAAAGTCAAAGCCCCCAACAACCCAAAACCCCTGAACCCTCAACCCCTTAACCCTAAACCCCCTAAACCCCTTAAATCCCTAAAACCCCTTAAGCCCCCTTAAATCCCCTAAACCCCCTAAACCCCCTTAAACCCCCTTAAATCCCCTAAACCCCCTAAACCCCTTAAACTCCTTAATCCCCAAACCGGAAGCCCTTCAGCCCTGGAGCCGTCAGAGCTTCTCGAGATGGGTAGTTCTCTAAAGTAGGGTTCCTTTTTTAGGTCCCACTGTAGTACGGTTTAGGGTTTAGGGTTTAGGGTTTGGGGTTTAGGGTTTAGGGTTTAGGGTTTAGGGTTTGGGGTTTAGGGTTTAGGGTTTAGGAAGATAGTGCGGCACCCTTATAAAAAGGACCCCAAAAGGGACCCTAGTTTAGAAAGCTACCCAGGTGATGACCGCGAGGAGCGACTTCAGAAGTTTGCTGAGCGAAGTGGGCTGTGGCATGTCAGCAAATGCTGGACCCAAAGGTTCCACGTACCCAAATAGTTATATATATATATATGTATATACATATAAACATATACATATATACACACCTACTTGTGTGTATATATATATATATATGTATATATATGTATACACATATTATATATATAGAGAGAAATGTATGCGTATGTATAATACAGAATAGGAGTACATACGTACTTTGGCCTTAAAAAGTATAATTCCACTATGGGTACTTTGAAGCCAAAGTATATCCCCAACCCCCCAGGTACTTACTATATAGGGTACTAGAGCCCCTAGGGCCCTATATAGTAGGTACCTGGTGGGTTAGGGTATACTATTTGGGAACATGGACCCTTCGGGTAAAGGTTTAGGGCTGTCGTGTTCAGGAAGCAGGGCTTCGGGCAGGTGTTGAGATGAGGGACTGCAGGGTTTAGGGTTTAGGGTTTAGGGTTTAGGGGTTTAGGGTTTAGGGTTTAGGGTTTAGGGTTCGGTTTGGGGTTGTGGTGCGGGGCTAAAGTTTCTAGAGGCTTGAATCGCGGGTCATGTATTGCGAATCGCTACTGTGCTTTCCCCATTTTCTGCGTGGGACATCATGGACCGGGACAGAGCCCGTGCATCAAACCAGTGTTGCCTTTCTCTGACTAGTTTTTGTTCCCCTTCCATCTGCTGATGCCTAGCCAAAACAGCGCTGGCAACAGAACCTTAAACCCGGAACCCCTATACTCCCTAGCCCTAAACCCGCAACCCTTCTGATCTCTACACCGCCTGACATCCCGAATCCTGAAAGCCCTAGTCCATGAGACCCGAGTGCCTAAACCCTGATGCGTTTAAACTCCACATGGGTAGTTATCTGAATTCGGGCCCATTTTAGTGCCCTTTTTAAAAAGGGTACCGTACTATATTGGGGACCTAAAACGGGACCCTAGTTTAGAAAACTACCCACGTGATCGCAGAACACCTTGGATTCCGTAAGTCCTTTCCCGTCAATCTTAGTTTTAGGGTTTTTGGGAACCAAAACCCTACCACCCAAACCCACCAACTCCATCCTTCTTCGAAGCACCAGAAGCCATGGAACGACACTAAACCCTAAACCCTTAAACCCTTAAACCCTTAAACCCTTAAAATCCTAAACCCTTAAACCCTATAAACCCTAAACCCCTAAACCCCTAAACCCTAAACCCCTAAGCCCTACACCTCAACCCCTAAACGCAAAACCCTAAACCCTAGCAGAAGCCACGGAATGCCCAGGATCCCACAAGCCATGGAGGCCGCAGAACCGGGGGCGGGGGTGGGGGGGGATGGGCTGCCGATTTCGCATTTCGCCCTAAACCCCAAAACCCCCTAAGCCCTAGGACGTACTACCGGTGCCGGATGTAGGATTGGGTGGGTTTCCGGTGCCAGGTTTAGGCTTTGGGGGTGTATTACACAAACTATCACTTAATGGGCACGGACTTTTTCAAGGAATATCACTATGAGGTAGTCGGACTCTACATTCGCTCCCACAGCTACCATCTGTCATAGCCCAGCCTTTCGGATCATGTGGGCTCGGGCACTTAGGGCTGTGGGATCAGGTCTTATTTCCTAGGCTTTGGGGGGTTGTAGGGTCTCAGACTTACCCAGAGGTTCCATTAATAGTTCCTTTTTGTGACGTATATTTAGGATCCTATATCAAGTAACCCCCCAAAAGGGAACTCCAACGGAGCCTATTGGGGGCAGGTGCAGGGTCTTTTGATGGTGTTGGTGTGTCGTTTGGAGCTGGAGCTCATGTCTTCGGGGCTGTAGGGGTCTTGGTTGGCAGGGCTTCTGTGATTTGTTTCCTGCTGTAACTAATAGTACATACATTGCTTCCCAAAGTACCTATATGGGGACTACTTTATCCCTAAACCCTAAACCCTATCTGGGTACATAGACCTTTAGGGGCTCTTGTTGGGCTGTTTCGATGCTACGGAGAACCGAAGTTTCTGGATCGGCATGCTTAGGGTTAGTTTAGGGTTTAAGGTTGAGAGTTTATAGTTTAGGTTTTAGAGTTTAGGGTTTAGGGGTCAGGGTTTAGGGTTTAGGGTTTCGAAGCCATATCCCCTGAACCCGAATCCCTAAACCGTACGGGCTGAACTGCAGCTGCTCGAAACCCCTAAACCCTAAGCCCTAAACCCTAAACCCTAAACCCTAAACCCTAAACCCTAAACCCTAAAACCCTACATCCTAAACCAGGCTCTTCGGAATCTGAAGCCTGACCTTCAAGACAAGATCATGGAGGAGAAAGCTACTACCAGTGGGGTTTAAGGTTTAGGGTTTAGGGTTTAGGTTTTTCTGGGGATACCTTATACAAGTCCTAATATAGAATTGGTTAAACCAAAAACCGGAACTATAATGGAGACGATAGGTAGTATGTATTTGCAGTTAGAGTAGTTTTTCCGGTGCAGCTGCTACATCGGACAGTTTCAGGATTTGACTGTGTGTGTCCGAATCTCATTTTGTCTTTCTAGGCTTTGCTGTGGCCATTTTACGCAGATGTGGCTGTCAGTGGTCAAGGCTTTCAGGTTCGAAGTCCTTGGTTCTCCATTGCGGTGCTGCGTTGAGCAATCCTTCAGGAAGCCCAGAACCCTAAACTCAGAACCTTGAATGAGGAGGAGGGCGACTTGTGAGAGGAAGTTGTTTTAGTATGCTTCGAGTGTTTGGCCGTAAGGGCTGTGGCTGGACCTCGGCAGAGAGAAAGTCCCAGAACACTTTTCTTAAAAAAAGCCCTAAACCCTAAACCTTAAAAAGAAACTCTAAACCGTCTAACCGTGAGCCCTAGGAATCCCCACAACCCCCTTCATAGATAGTATTAATTATTAGGGGTACCCCTTAAAGGGCACCCCTTCTGAACCCTACTTTTGGCTCTCTTAAAAGGGACCTTATTGAGAGGGTCTATATCCCCAAGGGTCCCCATAATCCTAGCTCCACTTCAACAATCCGTTTAAAGCCTTCTTAGCAGACGAAGAAGACATTCTCAAAGACCGCTCAAGCCCACGGCACGAAAGACCACGGTGCTCCACTTGTGGTTGCTGTGGATCATATAGAAGCCTCAATCATTACCAGTATTACTGTAGGGTTCCTTGTTCTAATTATTTAGTTTACTTGGCCCCCAAACCCTTTTCGAGTTATTAAGGCCCCTACACCCTAAACCCTTATAGTAGCTCGAACCCTTTACATGGGCCCCCCAAAACCCTATCCGAATCATTAAGGCCCCTACATGACGCACGGCGGCCCATCAGACTTCTACTCAGACTCTCAGGTTCTGAAGGCTTGGAGCACTACCTTACCTTAAGGGTCCAAAGCACCTAAAAATTAGGTACTTGGCTTAGGGGTAGTAGTTTTGTAGGTTAGTATTTGGGAGAGTATCTGATGATTAAGTACTTGGACCCTTAGCGTTACCCCAAAATGAACCACCTTTTCAAGGACTTCTGTAAGCAAATCCAAGGAAAAGGCCACCAAAAGTAACCCTAAACCCTACACCCCAAAAGACCCACCACTTCAAGGACTTCTGTAAGCAACTCCAAATGTAAAAGCCACCAAAAAAGGTAGGCCTTGCTTGGTCCCAGGAGCCCAGGTATGGCTTCCCGGAGATCGACCCCTAAACCCTAAACCCTACCCTAAGGGTCCAAAGGACCCAATAATCAGGTACTTTGGTTGCGGATAGTAGTTATCTAGGTTAATATTTGGGAGGGTATATGATTATTAGGTACTTGGACCCTTAGGGCTAAACCCTAAATCGAACACGAAGCCCTGCCTGGATAAAGCAGGGTTGGGGCTTGTGGAGCACGCGGATGTCTATCCCTAACCCTCCAGGTACCTACTCTTTAGGGCCCTTTTTGGGCTCTGGTGCCCTATATAGTAAGCACCTGGGGGGTTAGGGTATCATTAGCCTGATATTTTGGAAAGAAGCACAAAGCTGAGGAACAAACTCCACATCCTGCAGCTCCTATTTCCAGTTGCGAGTATCATGGCATACGACACCCTGCACTGCCCTAAACCCTAAACCCTAAACCCTAAACCCTAATGCGTTTCCGTCCTTCAGGAGGGGCCGATCAAGCCGGGCTGCAACCCGATCATCGTCCTCATGAACCGGATCAAGGAGGTCGGTTTAGGGAGGTTTAGGGGGGTTTAGGGGGGTTAAGAGGGGTTTAGGGGGGTTTAGGCGGGTTTAGGGGGGACGCACGTTTGTCGGCGGAAAGGGTTTAACAGCCTTTGGTGTTTCCCGTTTTGGGGTTTTGGGCTATAGGGTCTTAGAGTTTCGTGGCTGCGAGCTTCGGGCGAAATGAATCAGAGCTTTGGCAACGTCGAGGCAGTACGTCTGGAGCCAGTGCATCGTGTTAAGCTGCAGGATGTAGCGGGCCAGAAGGCCAGCATGTTCAATGCCGCCATGTCCGTACGGACCAAGACTTGTGCTGGGGTTGGGGGTGACTGTATATTGGAAGGCTGCTTAGGAATAGTCGTGAGTCTGTCATGGCATGTTCCCGCAGCAAGGACAACCCCATATAATTATAATGTACTAGACCCTAGGGCCGTGTTCTAAGGATTCAGGCCCCTATGACAAAGTACAATAACTTTCATAGCAACCCGTGAAAGAACCTCCTTGCAGAGACACTTTTCCACCAGCAAAGGTTTCCAGATTACACGATTCTCGTCAGGGTCCAAGTACCTAATACTCATATACTCTTCACATAACTACAATCCGAAAACCCCTACCTTAACCCCAATCAACCTAAATTTGAACAAGGACGTATCTGAGGCAATTGTAATGAGGATCCAAAAAAAGTGTGGTGCTATGGGGTCTAGGTAAACGCTAAACCCCTAAACCTAAACCCTAAACCCTAAACCCTAAACCCTAAACCCTAAACCTAAACCCTAAACCCCTAAACTATAAGCCCTAAACCCATCAGACCTATCCCTTCAGCCCCGAAACCCTAAACCCTAAGCCCTACCTTAAGAACCCCAAACCCACTTTCTTGTAGGTTCTTATTATAAACCCCAATATGGGGACTTATAGGGACCCTACAAAAAAGTAGGTTTTGGGTTCTTAAGGTATGCCCCAAACCCTAAACCGGGACCTTGAGGGCTGCGTCTTTTCACCTGGAATCCTGGAAGGTGGCAAACAGAGCGCAACAGGATGCCGAAAGATCAAAGGAAGGCTCTTGGGATGGTTGACGTGGACCTTTTAGGGGTTCCTGAACAAAGATTTGCCTATATAAGTCCTTGGGAAGCTAGGCTGTTTGGGTTAAGGTAGGGGTTTGGGAGCTAGATTTCAGGGCTCTGGTTTGTGGTTTCAGGTTTAGGACTAGGGTTCAGGGTTTGGTTTTGAGTTCAGGGTTTAGGGTTGAGGTGCGCTGTCAAGACAAGACGTTCCTCATGTCGTGGTCGTTGTGATATAGATGCGGCTGAAGTAGGGGCCTTAATAACTGGAATAGGGTTTGGGGGTATATTATACTACAACTATAATAAGGAACCCCCAAAATAGTAGTGGTAAGTCTTTAGGCCCCTACAGTCTCTTCTGCACCAGCCTTTGCCAACGAAGCAAGCGGACTAAGCGCCGAATTTCTGCGCTGCAAAGGCCGGGCTCCGGCACATCCTCCCAGACTCAGCCATCAGACGAGCAGTGCCACTCGATCCCTAAACCCTAAACCTCTAAAATTCTAAACCCTAAACCCTAAATCTTTAAACCCTAAACCCTAAACCTCTAAACCCTGAACCCTAAATCTCTAAACCCTAAACCCTAAACCTGTAAACCCTAAACTAAACCCGAAATCCCTAAACCCTAAACCCGACGTGATTGGCGACATGAAGCATGGCAAGGGCTACCATGCCCCGTGCTGCGGAATGGCTCTCAAGTGGCAAAGAACACTGCCTGGCAATGTCAAGAAGGTGGAACTCCCTATCGTCTCCATTGTAGTTCCTTTTTTTGGTTTAAACCAGTTATATATTAAGAATTTTATAAGGTATCCCCAAAAAGGAACTACAATAACTGGTTATCCCCAAAAAGGAACTACAATGGAGACTACAGGTCACTTTGATCCAGGGCTACAAGATGAAACCCTGCAAGTAGTGTAGGCCTTGAACTTCGACGTGTTCCTCGGTTACGTGTCTGTGGCGAGGAGCCGTGATGTGATCTCGAGCAACGTGCTCTCTTGAGTCAGCTGGTGTATATAGTTTCTCCGGAAGAAAAGGAAAGTCGCGTTTGGATTGTGTAATTTCCGTCGTAGTTCCTTCTTTATGTAACCATTTTTAGTATAGTTAGGATCTTTAAAAGGACCGGTGCGAGCTTTGCAATCGGCAACATGCTGAGACTCAAACCGTTCGGAAGCCACGATTAAGGGCTTAGGGGTTTATAGGTCTTCAATGGTTCAGGCTTATAGGATTTATGGGTTTAGGGTTTGGTTCAAGCAGTCGCTGCGGACGATCCGAGCGAGAATACCAAGGATCTCAGGTTTTAGAGGCTTAGGGTTTTTCAACCCTAAACCCTAAACCCTATAAACCCCCAAACCCTGAACTCTGAGGGTTTAGGGTTGAGGGAGTTTCGGGTATTTCATTGAGTTGGGCCGCTTGCAGAGGGGCGGGTGTGACTGCGTAGGTAAATTCTTGGAGTTACGGTTGCGGCTGGGCTTACGAAAGTCTCTCGTCCGATGGCTAAGTGGGTACCTAAACCCTCAAAAATAGGTAAAATAAGGGCCAAAACCTCCAAAAAGACCATTATTCTACATACTTTTGGGGTCCAGGTATTGATTATGAAGCACAGTTGTCATGGTTCTGGGTACTTGCGCAGCACAGGCAATGGTGAAGAGAAGCCTCAGGCGCACAAGTTGCTCGGAATCTTGCACCCTAACCCTAAGGGTCCAAAGGACCCAATAATCAGGTACTTTGGTTGCGGATAGTAGCTATCTAGGTTAATATTTGGGAGAGTATATGACTATTAGGTACTTGGACCCTAATTAGGATAAATCCTAAACCCTAGGCGCCGTAAAGTTCTCAAAACCTCGTCCTCAGAATTCCCAGCCGAGTGTTTCAGGGCTCAGGGTTTACGGTTTCCGGGCGGTGGAACAGCAGCATTGTGCAGAGAGTTGGACATACTTCTGCGTCAAGCTGTTGCTGCGTCCATGTAGATCCCTTAACCCCATAGAACGCAATAATGTAGTGCCCAAATAACTACCAATACTATTTTGTGGGTTTCTTATTCTAATTACAGTATAACATACCCCAAAACCCTATTCGAATTATTAAGGCCCTCGTATTTATATGGTATCTTGCTGGACAAGGTTTAGGTTTTCGGATTTGGGTTCAACTTGTTTGATTTTCGAGTGTGACCCTAAGGGCCCATGCACCCAAATAGTATATACTTTGGCCCTAAACTACCTGTATTATAAACCCTAATTCCTAAACCTAAACCATAAACCCTACTTAGACCCCCCAACTACCCTCTATTATAGCCCCAAGTACCCACTATTAAGGACCATAAGGGCTGCATTAAAGGGCCATTGGGGGGTCCTGGTATATAGGCCAAAGTACATACCATTTGGTACATGGACCCGTGGGTGAAGATCCGATAAACGACGACGGCGTTGAAGGAACCTGAAGACGCCGAATCCCCAAATCCGAGTCCCTTCTTCTGGGCTGCGGTTTAGGGTTTAGGGTTTAGGGTTTAGGGAGTTTAGGACTTCGTTGGCGCATTACGTCTTAAGTCATCCTGGGTTCAAGTGTCAAAGGAAGGTCGGGACGCATTGTTGAGACCGGTGTACATGCAGCTGCAGTGAGAGGAAAAGCGGGAGGAGCAGGTGGATGAGGAGGAGGAGGAGTACTAACTAGTAGCAATTTCTAGTCGTAACTGCAACTATCACATCATTTATCCTTGACCTGTCCCATCAAGACTAAGAAGCACGAAGCCGGGCCAAAATCCCAAGCAGAAGCCCCTCCATGCTAGACCCGATTCTCTAAATTCCAAACACGAAACTTAAACAGTAGGCCTAAACTCCACATACTGAATCTGCTCCAGCCAAAGCTCGAAACGCGAAGCATGTAGCTGTCGACAGCGCCAGGCGTCCCCACAGGCCCCTGAGCGAACCCCGGAAGAGGCCTTGGTCTACGGTTTAGGGCTTTAGGGGTTGGGGCTTATAGGGTTTTAGGGTTTAGGGGTTTAGGGGTTTAGGGGTTGGGGTTTCAGGGTTTGGGGTTTAGGGTTTCGCGTTTGGGTCGGGGCGTTACGGGCAGCCAGGGCAGAATCTGGGTATAGAGTTTGGATACACGTGAGAACCTGGTGGAGGATGACACTAAAAGCAATGCCTGTTGTATCAAAAGGTGATGACGGTGGTCGTACACTTACCCTATGCTTCCAGGGACCTTAGTATTAGGTCCTTAAGGAATCCGGGGCCCAAACTATAACCCTAAGGGTGCAAAGGACCCAATGATCAGGTACTTTGGTTGCGGATAGTCGTTATCTAGGTTAATATTTGGGAGAGTATATGATGAATAGGTACTTGGACCCGTAGGTTCAGGTCCTTGGAAGCATAGGGTTATTTATCATTATAGCGCGTAGTCAACATCCATGAGATGAGGCAGGGGTTGCGACCGAAGGTTCGGGTCATGGCTTACTTGGAGAGTCATGGGTGATTAGGTAGGAGTTATAAGGTAATTAGAGTTATGATTAAGTTATGATGCATATTAGGGGACTTTTAACCCGACTTCTAGCTAGCCATGAACCTCCAAGTAGGCTTCAATCTTTTAAGCGCTTTGCGGGTTGTTGTTGGCGTAGTCATAGGCAGTTGGATGAAGATGTGTATGAGGAGTCGTAGCAGAGTCTTGACATGTCTTTCGAGAAGATGCTGGCAGTCTTTCAGGCCAATGCAAGCCAGAATTAACCATAAGCATTTCAGAACCCACTGACACTCCCTCAGGAGCCGGGTGCCAAGAAGGCCTGTCGGGTTGTGCGGCAGTGCACGATGGCGATATCCACTTCACCGGTTACGGGCACGGGGTGTCAGTGTTGTGATGAGGTTGCGGTCTGTTTCTCTCCTCGAAATGTTGGATTCCTGTACTAACCCTGGGCTTCCAAGGACCTTAAAGTCAGGGCCCTAGACCCCTTAAGGACCCAACAATGAGGTCCCTGGAAGCCTAGGGTAAGAGATTTGCTGCAGAAGCCCAGAACCATTGCTCTTGAAAGAGCTTCAACTCTTACCTTCGTCACCTGAAGGCTTTACAACCCTGGGCCCTATAGAGCCTTAAAGCCCTTAAGCCTGAACCAACTTGCTCAGCTGACTAAAATCAGCCTGTGAGTAGTTTCGAGTTTGGGAAAGGATTTCTATTGAACGGAAGGCCTATATAGCATCTCTGTTGCCATAGCTTTTGCGGCTCGGTTTGTGGCAGTTCTCGTCTAGTGCCAAGCTGCAGCATAGCAATTCCAAGCAGCATGGTGCCTTGCAACCCGGGCAGCTGCGGACATCCATCTCTCTGCGCCCGACCATGCATCTACATGGCGAAGAACGGTGCGTGCCATGTGGAGGGCTGCAATTTCTGCCACATGACTCATGATGTACCGGTCATGAAGCTGAACCAGAGGCGCCGGTCTGCGACTTGAAGCCTTACATGCCAAGATAACTACAGATGTGATTCCGGTGTGGGGTTAGTGGTTTAGGGTCTCACCCATCCCCTAACCCTGAACCCTAAAACCCAAACCCCAAACCCTAGACCCTAAACCCTGAACCCTAAACCCTAAACCCTAAACCCAGAACCCTAAAACTCTACAGCCCAAACCCTGAGCCCTGGAAACCCTAAGAGGCAGCGCTACGTCTTGCAGCGGCTCGATGTGAAGGAGAAAATGGACCTGATCCTCGCAGCTGTTCGTGCAGGGCTTGACCGAGAAGGTCTCACGTACGAGGCTGGCAGTGTCTTGGAAATATCAGGACCGTTGGAGTTCATTTTGTTGGGCTTTGGCCTCGGCGTCTGATGATGTGCCTGCTTGCATTTGTATGTGTTTAACAGTCTTGTCTGTTCTATGACTTTCCTCTTTAACATCATCTGTGCCCGAGCATGGCAGTGACGTTTCTGTCATTATTGTCATCGGCACTCCCATCACCGCAACCGCCAGCACCACCACCACCGCCGCCGCCAGCAGCACCAGCAGCACCAGCAACAGCAGCAGCAGCAGCAGCAGCAGCAGCAGCAGCAGCAGCAGCAGCAGCAGCACAGCACCACACCACCGCCATCACCGCCACCGCCACCATAGCAGCAGCAGCACCACCACCACCACCACCACCACCATCACCACCACCACCACCACCACCACCACCACCACCACCACCACCACTACCACCACCACAATTTAGTTGCCATCATCATCATCATCATCACCATCATCATCTTCATCATCTCCATCACCATCACCATCACCATCATCATCATCATCATCATCATCATCATCATCACCGTTATCACCATGATATCATCATGATACTCATCATCATCGTCATCGCAATCATCATAACCGTCATCACCATCGCCATCGTCATCATCATCATCATCATCATCATCATCATCGCCCATGACGACAACCGTAACCACATCAATGACCAACATCACCACCTCGACCGCCACCGCGATCATCACACCACTACCACCGCCACTGTCGTTGTTGTGGTGGCAGCAGTTTTCCCTATACTCTAAACTCTACACCGTAACAACATTCCAGCGCCCCCTCCCTACCTCCAGCCCCTAAATCCGTAAACCCTACACTTCTCGAGGCTTGACCCCTTTCTGCATTCCTGACCTAGGACGCCCCACAAGCTTATTTTTTGACAGATTAAAAGATAACTCTCGACATGGCGCCCTCACGAGTGGAGAGTGTAGGGTTTCGAAGATTAGCTTAAAAACCCTACATCCTAGAAGCAGAGGGTTTGGGTGGGGTAAGATACCGTGACACCCCAAACTCGCACCGCCTAAACCCTAAACTCGACCTAAACCTGCGCCGAGGTTTGATCCAGCTTCTGGAAGAGGAGGCCTCGAAGCATGCGCAGCAGGGCCTCGACCGGAGCCACAAGAAGCAGGCACGCAGAGTTTAGGGTTTAGGGCTTAAGCTTACTATGAGGTGTTAGTTAGGGTGTAGGGTGTTCGAAGTTTTCGGTTTTGCTGTAAGGGTTTAGGTTAAGTATGCTCGAAGTTATTCGGGATACTTGGGTTTTCAGTTTAGGGTTTTCGAACTTGTGTTGGTTGCTATGGGGTTTTAGGGTTTTGGGTTTTGGAAGTATTTGGGGTTACTTTGTAGGTTTAGGCTTTAGGGTTTTTAATCGAAGTGCTGAGGGCTACTATATAAGGGTTTAAGGTTCAGCATGATCGACTGATTTTGGGCTGTATACGATAAGGGTTTTTATTTTCGACAAATCGTAGGCCGGGTGCAGGTGTAGGTATCTAGGGAATAAGGTTTACAGTACGGAGCACCGAAGGGCTGAGTACATCTGCCGCCCTGCGTTGAATGCAATCTAAGAAGTCGTAACGTGCTGCCGACATTGTTATCAATCTCTGAGACAAATCTTACAGACACACTATCTTTGTCATCTTGCTTCGTATGAAGGGCTTCTACTCGGAGTTTAATATCTAAGTAAGAACAAGTACAGTCCTCAGTTATCCTGTCAACAGTTTTGCTATAACTATAGTTTGCATCGATGTTGCGTCGATCACAAACAGGGTTGTCACGGTAACTCTGTGCACTGTAGCCGTAAACCCTCAGCCCTTAAACTCTATACCCCCAAACTCTCAAGCCCTAAACCCTGAATACTCAAGCTAGCGTTTAGGTCTACGACCTGCGCAAAGCCCTGATGCGCATGAGCTTGGCTGACAGCATCAAGACCTTCGAGGATGTTCTTCCTAATCCGGTGCTGCAGTCATTCCAGGACCTGCGTGAAAGGTATCAGGCCGCAGCAGCACCCCGCCTGTACTCTATAGGGTCCATATACTCATGTAGTTTTTTCTGTCGCCCTAGAGTAGTCCCTATATAATATAGATGCTTTAGGGACCCTAAACCCTAAACCCCAAACATTTCGGTCAACCCAATTTAAAAACAAAAAACAAAACAACGAAATGTATACTATATGCGCGCATGGACCACGGCATTTCTTCCCTGAGCTGAGGGACCTAAAGTCCAGATCCCAAGTCACATCTTGAGTTGACGGAGAGGTCGTTAAGGGTTTAGGGTTTAGGGTTTAGGGTCATCGTTTGCTTTGGGTTCGGTTTTGAAAGTATGGTTTAGTATACCCTAAACCCTAAACCCTAAACCCTATTCTAAGCATGAAGGCCTCTAGCTTAATTCTGCTACTTACGTTTCTTCGGGTTCCTGCCTTTCTCAGCTTCACACCGGTTGCTACAACCCTAAGGGTCCAAAGGACCCAATAATCAGGTACTTTGGTTGCGGAGGTTAATATTTGGGAGAGTATATGATTATTAGGTACTTGGACCCTTAGGGCAATCCATGTGGGAGTTTCCAAAGCACATGACCTTCGAGTATTGCAGGGATCCTCAGAAAAAATAAACCCTAACACATACCGAACCTGTACAATCAAGAAGCCTCCTGTATGGCCCGAAAACACTCCCGTGGCGCCCGCAATTCGGCCCAGGTACAAAGTGTGCGAGTTCCAGCACAGGGCCTTTATGCAAAAACCGAGCTGTCTTTGAAGGAGGTTCTGGTATCGAAAGCCCGTCCCAAAACCCTAAATCCGAGACCCCATGCCCGACATAAGATTCCCGACGCCTCGCAGACCTTAAGTATTAAGTCCCATAAGTCCCCAAGCCCCAACACCCTATGCCCAAAACCCTAAACCACAAGCACTAACCCTAAGCCCGAGACCTTTATCCCCTGAATCCTAAACCCTACACCCTAAACTAAACCTAAATTAAATCCCTAAGTCCTAGACCATAAACCCTAAACACTAAACCCTAAACCCTAAACTCTAAACCCGAGATCCGGGCCCCAAAGGTGCTGGCTTTCTTCCCGGCTCCTGAAGTGCCAGTTTGGACTTTCTGAGATGAAGCCCACTCACAGAGACTCAGGTTCAGGGTTTAGGGTTTAGGGCACTCCCAGAGAACTCCCAGACTCTTAGCATCAAAATAGTCCAAAAGCCTTATATAATAGGGTCTTTGGGCCCAACAGCGGATATTGATGCATTGAGCTCCATATTTTGCGACAGAAATTCGGTCAACGCTGTGCTAAACTGATTGCACATCTTACGGACACAGCCCTGTAACTGTCTATGATCAGGTGCCTTGGGCGAAGGCCCATAGCCCTACTCTCCCGAACCTGAAAACCCCCCAAAAGGATTTGTAATCTTGTCAAAACTGTGCTGTAAACCCAAATCGCAAACCAGAAACCATAGATTCGGTGCTTATATATTTAGTGCTACTATCCCTGTCGCCCCTACATGGCCCATAATAGACCCTGTTCGATGTATTAGCCTACACTCTCAAGGACATACTTCAGTAATATTCATGAACACGAAAACATCTACCTAAACCCTCAAAAATAGGTAAAATAATGGCCCAAAACCTCCAAAAGGCTATTATTCTACATACTTTTGGGGTCCAGGTAGGACTTTACCCTATGGGTCGAAGTACGATTCTGCGTACCAAAAGCCCTAGATAAGGATTTCTTGGACCCTTACGGTTAGGGTTCGGGTCGTCGACAGGGCACGTTTGTTACAAACCCCCTAAACCCTAAACCCCAAACCCTAAACCCTCTCTTACCTTATGTATGTCAACGTTCATGGCACTTGGGTGGGAATAAGGTCGTCCGAAACCTAATTCCGAAACCTAATGCTATAAGGTTCGAGGGTGGGGGGAGGGGCAACAACCTAAACCTAAACTATATTGCAAGGCTTAAGGCTTTGAAAGGATTAGGCTAAGGCGTAGGGGGAGCTAGATTTAGGGCTGGGCTTTGTATTCAGAGCAGAAGGCGAAGTATGCGTAGAAGGTTTGTTTAGGGGTTTAGGGTTTAGGGTTTGTTGTATTTTCTGAATGCTATGGGATTCTTTGGGCGGGTGGATTTTTTTCTACAGCCGAGACTGCGAGCTCGACTAGAGACTGCTCGATCCGGAGCTGCTGAACCCCAACCCGCTAAGCCCTAAACCCCTAAATCCCTAAACCCTAGACCACTAGATCCCTAAACCCTGAACCCCTAGACCCTAAACCTCGTAGGCCCTGAACCCTAAACCCCTAAACTCCTAAACCCTAAACTCTGCACCCGAAACCCCTAAACCCCTAAATCCCTAAACACTAAACACTAAACCCTTAACCCTTACATTGAAGGCAGTTCCGGTCTCTGGCCTGTCAACCGCGAGGGCGCGACGTCTGGCTGGTATCGACTGAGGTTTAGAGTTTTCAGGATTGTGGGGTTTAGGGATCTAGGGTTCAGGGATTTAGGGGGTTTAGGGTTTAGGGTTCTGGGATTTAAGGTTTAGGGGTTAGGGGTTTGGGGATTTAGGATTTAGGGCTCAGCACTTGTAGGGTTTATAGGTTTAAGGGCTTGGGTAAGATCTTTCAACAGTGGAGTTCCGGATGTTCAGATGACACTCAGGCTTCAGAGGTTTGTGGTGCTGTTCGGTTCTGAAATTCCGTGAAATTCCTTCATCAGCCAGGCGCGGATGATTTTTAGAGTTGGTGCATCTTCACTTAGATAGCCAAAGGGAGAACTTTAAACTTTTTGGCCTTGTATATTAGGTCTACCCTAAAATGTTTGAACTTTTTTGGACCTGGTTGTTGAAGAAGAGAGTTCAAGATGTATGACCTCTGGCTGTCCCCACTGTGCGGCAGTCCCGACCAAACCCACGACCTTGTTGGGTGCGGGCACTGCGCAAAGCGCGGGCTCTACGGTGCACGCCGAAGCCTGAAAGCAGTGAAGGCGGCAGCCTGGGCAAACACCACATCTGCACGATTTACCCACCTTTTCCGTAGAGATGGTTTGTTGCGTGCTGGTGCCCCTTTGACCTAGTGGCCCAAGCTGACTGTGACGACAGTAAACTACCAAAATGGTGTTACTAGCCACTCTCAGCTGCATTGCTGCATTGGAACGACGCATACTGCTGTAGCGACTTGGGCTGCTGTTCAAGTGATATCCAGCTGGTTGACATGAAGTCTGACTTCAAACCAAGCGGAAGGACTGTGTAAAGTTTTTTTGCTAAGACGTACAGCTGTATTGCTTCCTCGGCAATGGCAGGAAAGACATGCGTTCGACTTCAGGGCTTTGTGTTTGCAGTCAAAGTTTCGTGACGCATGCTTTGTGCGATGTCGTGCTGTTCACCTGTGTGGTTCGTATTTAGCTTAAGCCCCAAGTTTGATTCTTCGGATGAAGGTAGCATGAGCCAAATAGAGCCGACAGAGAAGCGCGAGACAATCAGGGCTGGAGGGAGAAAGCTGACCCCCAAACCCTAACCCCATCCAACCCCTAGACCCCAAACCCTAAACCTCTAACCTCTAAACCCTAAACCGTAAGCCCTCAACCCGGTTGGGCTTAAGGATGTGATCAATGTCAGCGTGGGCTGAAGGTCGAGGTGTGGAATCTGGGCTTTTGGTGCTTCGGCTTACGAAAAACTGTAGGGACCTTGTTGGGACGATCCCTTAGCACATCTAGTCCGGAAGTAACATGTCACGATATATGGGCCTAAATAATTACCTACTAGGTGGGGGGTGTTCCTTATTAAACTTATCGTATAATAATGCACGCCAAAACCCTATTCTGATTATTAATTGGCCCCTACTGCTGTACATCCTCTGGTTGGGGGCTTACATGCTCTCCGACTGTGCGCATCGTGCTAATTGGGAATTCAGTTTATGGGTAGCCCGTTGCAGACATCCGTCCACAGTGACTGCCTTCACAAGCCCCTATAAACCCTCAAGCCCAAAACAACAGACCCCTAAGCGCTAAACCGAGTAAACCCTGAATATGTAACGACACCTCTTCCCAATGTCGCTTCACTATATGGGTGAATAGTAATTAGTCATCATGGCCCGTTATGTTCCCTGTCCCAGTATGCCACTGTCTGTAGACTAGACCACCGAAAGCCTGTTCCGTTCATGTAAGGCTGCGTACCATAGAGCCCTTATACCCTAAGGGTCCAAGTACCTAATAAACACATACCCTCCCGAATATTAACCTAGATAACTACTATCCGCAACCAAAGTACCCGATTATTGGGTCCTTTGAAACCTTAGGGATATAGTAGGCCCTATAAATACTAAGACCCTAAACCTTTAAACCCGAAACCCCTAAACCCCTAAACCCTGAAAACCTAAATCCCTAAACCCTAAACCCTAAAACCCTAAACCCTCAAACCCTAAAGCCCTAAACCCTAGGCCCTAAAGCC
>CAJNDV010027779.1:282527-287750 GCA_905221635.1 Symbiodinium sp. CCMP2456 | reverse complement strand
TTTGGGCACATGGACCCTTAGGGAGGAGAACTTAAGACTTTAGCCTGGTTCCTAAACCCTAAACCCTAAACTCCAAACCCTAAACCCTAAGCCCTGAACCCTAAACCCTAAACCCTCAACTCCAAGGTCTAAACCCTAAATCCGAAGGGGAAAGCTCTTCGGACTTCCATCGGCTTTTGGGTTCTAATGGGTTTGTGGTTTTAGGGTTTAGGGCTTTGGAGTTTTGGGGTTCAGGGCTTTAGGGGTTTAGGGTTTTAGGGTTTAGGGCATTGGAGTTTTGGGGTTTAGGGTTCAGAGGTTTAGGAGTTTAGGGTTTAGGGCTTTGGAGTTTTAGGGTTCAGGGCTTTAGTGGTTTAGGGGTTAGGGCTTTGGAGTTTTAGGGTTTAGGGCTTAGGGGTTGGATTATGCCGTGATTCGATTGTTACATATGCCGAGTAAAGTGTGGTTCGGTTTGAGGTTTACGGCTTTAGTAAAAAGCAACAGGCCTTGCTTCAGACTACACGCTGTGTCGAGGATTAAGTCGACGACTATTGCAGGAGACAGATACCTTAGCAGGAAGGCCTTGAAGGAATGGTCGAGGGTCCTCTAGATTTGAAGAGGCCGTAACCCCCTGAACCCCTTAAACGCCTAAACCCCTCTGCAAGAAGACTTGTTGCCTCCACGTCAACTTGCACTGTATATCGTTGTACCTAACCCTATAGGTAGTAGGGTCCTGGCCATAAGCCTGCCTAGGTTTGCCTAACCCGACAAAGGAAGGACGTCTGAGAGTATAAAGGCCGCTTCACCTAGACCCCAATTGAAGGTACTGTTTAGGGGACACCTTGAATGCTTGAATGAACCCACAGCTTCCGCAAAGAGGAGGTGAAGACCTCGCACTTGATCAGGATGCAATAGTCAGTATAGTGCGCGGCCGGAGTTCTATTGAGAGTGAAATCAACTTGGGCTGTCTCTACGTTGCTGCCTGAAAACAGCGGCAGAAGAAAATCTCCGGGTCGGAGGTCGTCAACATCAACCTATTCGGGCTGTAATGAAGGCTTGTGGGATTCTAGGAGGATCCACCTGCGACCTCAACCCCCCAAAAACACCCGGAACTGAGCCCCGAACCCTATCAATCCGGCAGGTCGCCAAGATCGCAGCCGTGTTGCGGCGAAACCTTCGAAAAAAAGCACGGAGGGAGGGAGAAGCCATCCTGAAATGCCTGGTGCAGGACTTTGGGTTTAGGGTTTAGGGTGTAGGGTTTAGGGTTTAGGGTTTTAGGGGGTTAGGGTTTGAGGCGCAAAGTCGAGCCCCAACCCCTAGCCTTTATATTCTACAAGGACCTTACTGTAGACCCTACATCCCAAACTCAAAGCCCTACACCCTATCAAGGTACTTCTTTGTAGGCTCCTACTGTAGACCCTCACATAGAATGTATAGGGACCCTACGAAAACAGTAGGTTTTGGTTGTCCCACCTAAACTCATTTCACTGGTCATGCGGTTGAAGCCTGAAAACTCTAAGGCGGCATCAGGGACTCGAAGCTCCAATGCAGCATCAATGTTCATTTCTGGGCTGGAGGTGTATATGTTGGAAGGGCCGGTTAAGGGTTTAGAGGTTAGGGCTAGGGCATTAGATTTAGGGCCTGTACAGTTTACAGGGTTTAAAAGTTTTAGGGTTGGTGCGACAGGGGAGTTGGGACGTTTAAAGTGCAGCATCGGGTTCCGAAAGGTGTCCGAGTGGTATCATCTGGCTGCACACTAAGCCCTAAGCACTCTGGCTGCTTTAGCTAAACAACTAGAATTCAGCAATCTGGGAGTTCATGCATGTAATTACCCTAAGGGTCCAAAGGACCCAATAATCAGGTACCTTGGGTTGCGGATAGTAGTTATCTAGGTTAATAGTTGGGAGAGTATATGACTATTAGGTACTTGGACCCTTAGGGTTATGGTGAAGTGTTGGAGCCTCTGTCGTTCTGGAGCTCGCTCATAGCTTGAGTTTTTTTTTGCAGTGCCTCAATTCTCGAACCTCTCGAACGTGTATCCTAAACCCCAAACCCTAAACCCTAGAAAGGAGCGCTTAAAAGAAACAAAAACCTGAACCCTAAACCCTAAAAAGGAGCGCTTAAAAGAAACAACAACCTAAGCCCTAAACCTTAAAAAGGAGCGCTTAAAAGAAACAAAAACCTAAACCCTAAACCCTAAAACCCTAAAGCCCATCCAGGAGTACCGCGGTCACAGCAAGGCAAGCTGGCGTCCCTGGCTGCTCTTACTGCTCCATGCGGGCGCGCTGGCCTGCACGAGGGGAGATCCGGTCTTTTTTGCTTTGGGCGTTGTTCTCGGCTGCTGCTGCTACTACTACTACTACTACTACTACTACTATTACTACAAATATAATAATAATAATAATAATACTAATCATAATAATAATAATAATAAATAATAATAATAATAATTATTATTATTATAATAATTACCTGGACCCTCCTTTGTTACACTTATTTCCGTACGGGGTTTTGGGGGTGTACGGATTTACCGCCCCAGGCCTATATAAGGACCGAAAGCGCACGAATGCACAAGAAAGCGCACAAGAATTCCCTGGAATAACCCAGAAGCGCCCGATACATGCAGCTTGCACACACATGCAGGCACACCGACCCACACACACACACACACATCTTTCCCGCCGTCTTCTCGGCCGATCGCATCTCAGCTGAACATTGAGCGGATTCGCCCATATTGCAGCAAGGCCATAGACAGGGTACGATGGGGTGTCGTACGACTATGGGTTCTTCGAGAGAGGCGTGCACATCGCCCCACAAAGTCTTCATCCGACCAGCAAGCTGCACCTCATGAGGTGCCGGTAGATCGATCTGAAAAAATGTGTGTAGACCTCGATGCACGATACATGCATATATGCAGATAAGAGGCTGAGCGGATTGAAAATGTACTGTGCATTGCGATCCACTTGGTGCTTCATGTTCAGCCTCCGAAGATGGTGAGATGCTAGCTCGATATTGTACTGCACGGAATGCTTTTAATTTAGCCCTGGCACACAATGTGGAGTTGCATGTGTGCTTTCGGTCGCACACGGTAGAGAGGATAGCCCATTTCGGCGCAGTGGGCGGCTAGTTGTCCATAGCCTTCCTGGGTTCCCCATTTATAGCCGAATCTCGACAACAACTGCCCTAGATTGCAGCCTAGGATCCATCATACGGAATCCTGCATCTATCAAAGGCAGCGCGTCGTACCGGGGGATCCAAAGGCCGTACTGGTACAGGCCTCTCCAAAAAGAGTTGACAGCCTCTAAAGTCCACCGGAGCAGCTTGAAGATGTTCAGGAAGCTCGCATCCTAAGTAGGGGTATGGGGGCAGAAGTGTTCAAACGAGTAGTGCTTGGGCTTAATGGGTTTGTAGGCACTTAACAGCCCTAGGGTCTAAATATGATAAGGTGTAGGGCTATAGTAGACCCAGGGACAATAGCGGATTCATCGTACCCCCGAACTTCATCCTGGAGCCATGCTCCAAGAACGGCGGCATCATGCCCTTTGCCGCAGCCCGTCGGAAATTGCTTTTTCAGCCTGCAGGGAGCCGGGGACATCTAGATCAGTTGTAGTCTAGGGCTGGTGGTATTGGGGTTTGTAGGGTGCACACGTTATGTGTATATATATATATACATATAATCGATGTATATGCGTACTTTGTTGTGTTGGCAAATGTATATGTGTATATCTATATATGTACGGTGTGGGATGGCTACTTGCAAACAAGTAACTTTTTGACCTTGAAGGTCTTCTTTGAGAAACCGGTCATGCTGGTGGTTTTGTTGCACTGTCCGCACCACATCTTGAATTTACAGAAAGCTCGGTCAAGGCTTGTTTGTAGCCTGCATTGTCCAAAGCAACCCGCGTAAGCCAGTAACATTACGGAAGAGGCACCGAAGTCTTTGCCCCAGCCGGTGATCGCATATGTGTGCGCCGGATCAGGCTGCACAAATCGCGCGTTGTTGCATGAGGGGAGGTCCCGTAGAGGTGAATATTTCTGCGGCTTGAAAGGGTCACTGATTTCTGCATCATAATGCATGGCTCGGGTGGTGCTTGTAGGACCAAAGTCGTACCAGTCCTGTCAAATCACTCGGACCCTACAGGTATTAGTATCAGCCCTACATATAAACAATTATTATACAAAAGATCTATCTACATAATATATATATATATATATAAATCTATATGTTAACACTATTATATATAATATAGCTATGTATACATATTTATAACCCTATTATACAGCTACGTAGAACCTAAATCCCTAAATTCAAACAACATCTTCGATCTAGGACCCGGATTCCACCTCTCCCTCACACAGGTGACATTTGCGGCTGCAGTTGTAGCCTGTATTCAAATGCATCGATGCCCTCAAAAAGGGCCAATCGCCTTTCAGCATGACCGGTACCAGGCGTAGGGTGCGACTTTTGCCGGCAACTGTGACCTTGTCGATTAGCTCAACTCCACCTAGCAACTTGTTTGCTCGTACTCTAGCTAGCTAGTCGATCCGTTCATATGACAGCAAATAAGTGGAGCCAGGCAGCTTCAATGCCATCATAGTATAAAGTCCGCATATCCCGAACCATTGCCTCGTGCAGCTTGTCGATGGTGTTCGAGGCATACAGCTCTGATGGAACGACGGTGTACAAAAGCCGAGATGTGAAGCTGTGCCTGGGCTGAGGAATCAGTTGGATTGGGAGTTGGGGTTGTTAGGGATTTGGGGTTTAGGGTTTTAGGTTTTAGGGTTTAGGCTTTAATACAAGACGGTCTAGATCGAAATTAAATTAAGACAGGGGACCCACTCATGTTTGTGTAGTCTGAGCCTTTGTAGCTAATCAGAGGCTGGTATGAAATGATCATCAGCGGACGACGAAGCTTGCCTCTGCCCTCGTCCCCGTGCAGTGCTATCGGCAAGCATAATGATCGATCGAAGCTCTGCTTGTACAAATCAAGGTCGGGCCTGAAGAACCTAAATCTAGTCCAGAATTCTGCAAACATGGGCCGGTATTTGTCCTCTTCATGAAGTGAAAACCCACCCAATAGCATCTTCCCCTGAGCAGCTCGATCATCAGAGAAAACCTGCCGACACCAGGAAGAAAGAAACAGAACCGGGAAGTTGACGTTGGTCTTTCGACGTTGGCCAGGAATCCGTACAGGCGTTGAAACTTCGGAAACACGGACTGGTAGTGTACGGCCCTGGCGGTGC
>CAJNDV010027779.1:232527-277527 GCA_905221635.1 Symbiodinium sp. CCMP2456 | reverse complement strand
GCCGTCGGAAGAGCGACCCCTGCTAGGGGTCTTAGCATCTCCAGTTCCCTTGCCCTTCTTCAAAGACACTGACATCATGGGCTTGGTGGGCGAGGCTTTGGATTTCGCAGGCGGCGTGCCAGGAAGCATGAGGGTCCTGTCACTATCGGCATGATAGAGGGGGTCACGTTGGGCATCCTGGCTGCTCACATGAAAGCTTCCAAGATTTCTGACCACTTTCCCGGCCACATCACATGGATTCCCAGGCAACGACACAGCTGTCGCCGGGGCACCTCAATTCACTAGACCATAGACTAGTCGGTGCATACAATCATGAATAGATATGCATGAGTAATCAAGAGTGCAACAGTTTGATCTGGTATGCATGGTGCCTGGGACTGCAGGCTCATCAACCAGTGTGCTGGCGGGCCGTGAGAGGGCCGATTGCAATGAAGCAATCCGAGCTTTGGCAGCCTGGGATCAGGAGGAAGTTTGGCTACTCAAGGTAAATTCGTGGCTTTGGGGTTTAAGGCTTATCGGGATTATTCTTATAGGGATTTATATAGTGTTATATATATATATAGGTTTTTTATCACATGGTTTAGTTGGTCTACACTTAAGACTTCTAGGCTTCCGAGGTCAATGCGACCCTGCTTCATCTGAAGATTTTGGGGTTCAGCTAGGGCTTACTTAATATATTGCGGATAAATGACTGCGATCTTGCTTGCCAAGTCCTCACCTGACACTCCACCTGCCATCTGTTGCACCATGGCGAGCCCTGCAGATAAACTCTCACAAGACAACCGGCGTTCGGCCATATCCATCCACCTAGGATTGCAGTTCCTTGATCATATGCAACCAATAACATCAAGATAAGTCGCTTGCATGCAGCAAGCATCATGATATGCAGCCCCCATACGACGTGGCAGTGCAGCTATTTTGGCAGCAGCATATCGAAACAGCTGCTTGTAATTACGAATTGCACAGCTGTCTAGGCACTCGAAGCTGAAAGTGCTCGGGCTATGGGCTGTTTTGAGGAGGGTTCGAGCAGATTTTAGATATGCGCCCGTATGCGCAAATATGCGCCCGCTTTGCGGGAATATGCGCCCGAAATGCGCCCTGCCATTTTGCATCCCTGACACCAAAAAGCGTTGCCCGAACACTTAATATCGAAACTGCTCGAGCCACCCTCTTATCCTAGGCTGGATCACTATTGGCCCCGGTCTGCAGATCCTGCAGCTCCTGGCGAAGGGAAGCAGCTCCACACGCCTTTGCGGCTGTTCTGGATTGGCTGAGGGATTTGGGCCGGGACCCCCGGCCCAGTACTAATTTATACTACCAGCACCCGAACCCCGGCCGACCCCGGCCTACCCATCGTCTCCTAATTTGTCCTGTAGACAGTCATTCCCGGCCCCCACAACCCCCTTCTAAGCTATTCCAGCACCCGGCACCCTGACCCATAAAACACTTACGATTTTAACAGGCACCCCAGACCCGGACCCCAATCTAGTCTTGTCGGGTTTAAGGACTTAGGGGTTTTAGGGTTTAGGGTTTATGGAGGAGCAAGCACCCACGGCCCATTAGTCACACGTCCGGCCTTGGCCGGTCAGCTCTACAACAATGCTTAATTAAGCTTATTTGGTTTTGAAGTAGGATATTTACCAGCTGATACAGGATCCCGGCAATATAAGATTTGCAGGATAGATAGGTATGTGTGTATATGCATGTATACACATACATATATGTGTATGTAGAATATATATATATATATAGTATGTATATATATACATATTTATATATATATACATATATATATATATGCACCTACCAGTAGATCTCTATCTACATATCTATATATACTGTATATCCATACCTGCATCCATGATGCTCCCTATCCATATTTATATCTATACACACATCTAAAAGAATAAAATATCTTAGTACATGTGTATGGGAATGGTGGCCACGATGATGCTGACGATGATTATGATGATGGTTGTACACATGATGATGACGATGAAGGTGATGATGGCGATGGTGGAGGTGATGGTGGCGGCGATGGTGATGGTGATGGCGACGGTCACAGTGACGGTGGTGGTTTGTGTTGATATAATCAGGATGACGATGAACATGATATACAGTTTCATTCTTAGCATACATGATAATGGATAGATAGGTAGGTAGATAGATCGACATCATTGGGTGGATGGTATAGTACAGATCGATATATATATATATATATGTATGTATATATATATATATACATAGGTAGTTTCTACAAATATAGATGGAAAGTTTCGATAGAGGTGGATATAGATATATGGATAAACACATAGATAGATCTATTAGGTTGGGATCTCAGTTTCCAGTGAAGCTATCTAGTTCCCAGTGCAAAAGGCACATATCGATCTGAATTCAGCAAATCTGCGGTCTAGGTGTTTTAGCAGTGGTAACAGGGTCTGAATTAAGAAACATAATCCGTGGAAGATCTATATAGCACTACCCTCTTGAAACAAATTAATGTTTTACATATATAATTAAGAGATAGATATAGCTTGAGGGTTTGGGGTTTAATGTTTGGTAGATGATAGTTACATAGGTAGATAGCAGATACACTTAAAGCCCCGGCATCTACATCCAACCTGTAAGCCCTGCCCCATACAAGGCGACCCAAAAGCCTCCTTATCTCAAGCCCGGCAAAGCCCAATAAAGTCGGCTTACTACAACAACCATACTACAAAGGAGAGCCCTGGCTCGAATCAGACATCCTATAATACCTAACTATATGAACCCAGTGAATTAAACTTATAGCTGCCAATGGCCGGCTAGCCTAGAAAAGCCCTGGAGCACCTGCTCGGAGATCCCAAACCCGAAATCCCCATAAACACCTTGAGCCCTTAAATTACACAAGCCCACAACCATGAAACCGTAATGGACAAGCTGCCGACTCCTGCATTTCTTTGACGAAGCTCTCCATGACCAGCGACCAGCTGTCTGGGATCCTGGGCCGAGGGTTGGAGTTTGCAAGGGAAGATTATAATTTAGGGTTTAGGGCTTTAAGGTTGAAAAGATTATTTTCATCTAGGTATAATAATTACGATATATTTGCTGGGCCATTTACTGATAAAGGATGAATTGGCTGGCTTTGACATCCAAGCTTCCTGATATGCTTCGACTTGTACAAGTAGAGCACAGCTTCATGGATCCCGGAATCCAACCACATATCAGAAAGCTGCATGCTTTCAAAGAGTTCCCGATCTGTTCGCAAGCCCTTCACCTTCCTGCGGACACGAAGATCACCACGTTCTGTTGTAGGGCTGGCAAGCCAGGTTTCATACACTTGCAGCAGGCTTTTTGCGAAATCCCGCGTGTATATCCTAAGTTCGAATGATCACTGGTGCAACTAATAGTATGACTCGGCTTGCTTATTTAGCATATAAAATTTTTGGGTTCTATAATTTATAATATTTAACTAACAGAAACCGTTCAAGAATCAGCAGCGGAACCCGGATTGCTTCAGCTCTGCCTTGTTGCCCCGGAAGCAGGATTTCCCTGACTTGTCGATGTGTCTGCCTGGGTCGGAGGATGCTCTAACTATCTTTGTGGGGCTACAACATCGCTACAATTCAGACAAGTGACTGACTGTGTTCAAAGACAGGGAATCTCGGGCTGCTTTGGGAAGCGTTCCACGATCCAGTTGACCCACTGGCTTCATGGGGCTGTACACGATTGTAGGTTTTGGGCTGGCGGCACCGTGGTGGGCCATCCAAAAGCTTGTTTCCCGAACCTAGGTATTGCCGATCGACTGCACATCCATGGCACCGACACAACAGCGAATTTTGGCTGCATTCATTCTAAAACAAGCGAGGCACATACACCACCTGGTTCACAAACCATTCCCAGCGACGGGATCTATATAGAAGACTGCATCGGGGCTGCTCCACGACGAAGGTGGAGTGCATGCTGAGGGTCACAACCAGCAGCAAAACCAGCCTCAGTTCAGTGAATGTATTGGCTGGCTGGGCCATGGTGGGATTTATGAACCTTACATATATGTCTTGAAGCTGCAGGCTAGGGGCCGGCTGATCAAAAGATTGTTCCGGGACACCCAGTCCGACTGCAAGAACCCATTGGGATTGATGAAGTTCCTTCCCGACGAAGCCCTAGCCACCAAACCCCATGAAGAACAGTCAGGGCCACATATGAGTATGCCGTCGGGGAGCATGTTCAAAACAATCCACAAAGCCAGCCTCAGACAGTAGCTGCTTGTGGGGATTTCGTTTGGGTTCAGGTGGGAGCCCCTATCCAACTCAGCAATTCATGTCTTGGTAGCACAAAGCCACAGTTGGAACAGAAGTCCATTGGATGGCCGCGCGTTTTGTCATAGCTGGCCACACTGTAGCCGTTCTCAGTCCTGATACGACACATGCGTCATCCTATTGCTCTATATAAAGCTGAGCAAGCGTTCTATTTGTGCAATCGATTTAAATTTAGGTGCAGCAGAGAAACCAAACCTTGGACACATTAGCAGCTCCACAGAACAAGTCGAAGAGCTGGTATCGCGGCTCAAAAGTCATATTCGTCATCCACCGTGTAAGCAGTACCTAGGTGGGGATCAGCTATTTCTTGTTATTCGATCACACCATGTACCCATGGAAGCTGCACTGCACTTAAAATATGCCAAGGACCATGGCAACCAACACCTCGGCTCGCCCAACAAAGTAGGAACACAACACCCCTCACAGGGCATGTATAGGAACGAGGTTTTTTTTTAAGGTAGGGTTTATGGGGGTTATAAGTCGTGGTTGGACTGTGGGATAGAGCCTATATGAATAGAGATAATCTGGGTATGGCACAAGAGTAATCTTAAGCTCAATGCAGACAAATGGCTTTGGGTGCCCCTAGCTCAATCAAGTTCGCAATCGTAGAGGGTTCCATGGCCCAGCAGGGACAAATAAGCCGGGATACGTTTGAACAAGCAGCCACTTCGGACAGTGCAAGTTTCACATGTTTCAGGGCTCGAGGCTTCCCACTCCATGGCCACACAAGCAAACTGATACATGTTTCGGTGCAGGAGAGCTTCCCGCCTTGTATGGTCGCTCGAATTTTCCAGCCTTCTGCTGCTGGAGCAAAGCGTGGCGGTCCACTTGGCATCCTGGCAACAAGTGGACATCCTAGATATATCCGAGTTGCAACCTATGCGACACGTAGCAACCGATGCACTGCAGCATGCGTTTTGTTTTGGGCATCCAGGCGAGGGACTGCGCATCAGATAAATTGCGATGTTATCACCGCATACTATCGGAAACTCAGGATCGAAGCTTGATCTCAAACTTGTGCCCCCCCCACGGCATGCTTTGCATGCCAAAACCCGACAAAGGCAGGACCCTAGCTGGATCATCATTTATATATGTACAAGTCTGCAACAAGCACTATTTGAAGCTACGGCCAGAAGTCGAAATAGCCCAAAGCTAGCGGCTTTAATCTGCCTTTGCACTATCTACCCTCGGATCAAAAGCAAGTTGGCTCGCTTTGGCAATCGTCGGTCATCCAAGATTCACTCGGTGCTCTTGTATGCCTCAGATAGGAAGGGTCAGAGGCTTCAGGGTTTTGGGTTCAGGGTTTGGGGCTCTTTGTGGGCTTGGGCTTGTGATTAACAACTTGCTTCCATCATATACATCTTAGATGCGGCTTTGGCAGCTGCAATCGCCTCATCGACTGTTGCTCCGTTCCTCATGGCTTCGGTCTTTGCCTTGTGATAAGCCACACTTTTGCGTGACTTGCGCTTCTTCTCCTCCTCCTCTGACAAACGTGGCTTTTTGGGGGCTGCCTTTGGCGCAACCTCCTGCTCCGGATCCTTCTTCGCACCACCACCTTTGGAGGTTTTCGGGGATGCTTTTGCTTTTGCCTTGGATTTCGCTTTTGCTTTCGCTCGTGCTTTGGCAGCCGGTGCTGGCTCCTCTGCAATCTTAGCCTTGGCCTTGCTTTCCTTTTTTGGCTCATCCTTGTCTGCAACTTGCTTGGCCTTGCTTTCCTTCTTTGGCTCATCCTTGTCTGCAGCTCGTTTGGTGGAACTGTTTCTTGGGGAGTGCACAGGCTGCGTGCTAGCACGTCCACGGCCCCTTCCCCTCCCTCCTCTGCCACGGCCACGGCCCCTTCCCCGGCCCTTTGTTTTCCCTCCACTGCTACATGCATCCGAATCATGCTCATCATCATCTGCATCGTCATCGGACTGAGGCCTCTTGCCCTTGGCACGACTCTTCGGATTCGCAACTGCGCCTGACTTCTTCGTCTGGTCGGCTGGGCTGATGGCAGGCAAGGTCTTCACCGGGCACGGTTCAACCTCAATTCAGGAAGAGCAATTGGTGAGTATGTTGACTATAAAGCTATGAGCATGCTTTAGTTGAATTATATATTGTAGCCTAGCAGCTTCGGAAGCCTTAGGATCCTCTGCTGGGGCTTCATCTGCAGGGACCGTAGCCTTGTCGATCGAAGCCGAGGTAGAAGCTAGTGGGGGATTGATATCCAAGAGCATCGGCTGCGTCTCCATATTGTCCATGCCTGCATTTGCAAGCCATGTGACTGTTAACTTTTTTTGCATCCAATCACACGTATAGTTATGAGCCATGACCCACACCCCTCAGTGCAGCACAGGCACTCGCTGACACCAGCATCGTGGCTTCAACTTTGGGCTTTGCGACTTCGGTGCTTTCCGGGGCTGTGACTTCGGTGCTTTCCGGGGCTGTGACTTCGGTGCTTTCCGGGGCTTCGACTTCGGTGCTTTCCGTGGTTGCGACTTCGGTGCTTTTCGGGGCTGCCACTTCGGTGCTTTTCGGGGCTGCCACTTCGGTGCTTTTCGGGGCTGCGACTTCGGTGCTTTTCGGGGCTGCGACTTCGGTGCTTCTGGGGGCTGCGACTTCGGTGCTTTTCGGGGCTGCGACTTCGGTGCTTCTGGGGGCTGCGACTTCGGTGCTTGTCGTGGCTGCGACTTCGGTGCTTCTGGGGGCTGTGACTTCGGTGCTTTTGGGGGCTGCAACTTCGGTGCTTTTTGGGGCTGCAACTTCGGGGCTTTTCGGGGGTGCAACTTTGTGGGCTGCTGCTGAAGTAGCTGCTTCGTGTAGCTTCAAAGCCCTCTGTTGCTGAAACAACCCCTCCAGCTGAAGCTCTTCCATCTCAAGATCGTGTAAAATCTTCATTTGCTCGAGCTCAACAGCCTGAGCTTGAAGCTGTTCAAGCTCCTTGGCCATCTCGCGTGCCACCTTCTCATCGAACTCGATTTGGGTCTGCCTATGAATGCTCTTCGTCGTGGGGTCCATATCCATCCTTTCAGGGCTAACCTTGCCAGGGAGGCATTCTTCCGATCGGATCATCCGGATGTCACCAGCAAGCCCGCAGATGAGGCATGCATACCCGGATCTGCGGTCTTTCACGGTGTAGTGTAGACCCTTTGCTCGGCTGTCGGACATAGGCGAAAGTGGCTCACCTAGGATAGCTAGTGCTAGCAGGGCATCCAATATCCAAGCACCATTCTTACAGGAGTTCAACATGGTTCTGCAAGCATGTGACACACACACACAACGTGCTATCTTAATTTTACATACATATATATTTACATGCATACATGCATGCATATACATATATACACCCATACATGCATATACACATACATAGAAACTTATATACACATGCCTACATTATATACATATATACACACACATCACATCACATCACATCACATCACATCACATCACATCACATCACATCACATCACATCACATCACATCACATCACATCACATCACATCACATCACATCGTAACACGTCACATGACATCACATCATGCACATCTCATATTTCATCACCTCACCTCACCTCACCTCACCTCACCTCACCGCACATATACGTATACATATACACACACATACATCCTTGCATGCCTGCATGTATGTATGCACACATGTATATAAACACATGCACACATAAAAAAGGAAAAAGGCATGCCTACTAGCAAGCTAAAGTGTAACATGTATTTTAGGCACTCGCGCTCGACGAGGCTAACATGTATGAATACAATATGATACACATGGCGCCACACATCCTCATGACATCGTTGCACACCTGAAATCCCGTGGTTCGTTTAGGGTTTAGGGTTTAGCTTAGGGTTTAGGGTTGCAAAGGGTTCGTTTAAGGGTTTAGGGTTTAGCTTAGGGTTTAGGGTTGCAAAGCCAAGATACCCTTGGGCGGCGGCGTCACGATCGTCTCCGAGCTACGTGGCGTCGAAGCATCTGGGCGACAGGAGGCTATATAACTACAGGGTAGAATTTGTAATGCAGCTTGGGAACGACTGGGCAGAGTGGTGCTCCTGGTGGAGCGGGGGCTTTCCCGAACTGTCGGGGTTAGCGGCACTTCCTTGGAGGGCACTGCATCCAGCTTTGCTCGCTTGGGCATTGGCATAGGCTCCTCTGGAACCTAGGCTGACGATCCTAATTAAATAGAATTCAAACACGACCGATCGGTGCATCTCAACTGATTTATATAGGCATGGTTCAGGGATCTCTGGGTCCCCATCCATTTCCGACTCGCTGTCGGAGCCTTCACCATCGGACTCAGAATCCGAATATGATGCCGAACTCCCGGTATCACCATCGTCCTGACCTGCTAGGACTATATGATCGCAGCAGCTGGCTTTAGTACTGCATGTGTCCACACCTACCCATGCTGAATAATACACATGCAGCCAAATTTCAGATCTCCATGCCACAGGCTCGCATCATGTTGCGGAATTCTGCGTCTCTCGGAACATGCGGCCGTTTCACAGCTCTGGAGTAAATGGATATGAGTCTCTTCAATAGCCAGGCTTGTGTTTTCACGTCCTCACCTGGGCATTGGGATTAGGGTTTAGGGGGGTATTTGTATAGGGTTCAGGGTTTAGGGTGGCCAGTACATGGGGGAAAAGCAAAGTGCGAGGAACAGCCACCCAAATAATAATAACATCCAAACTGCAAGCAGGGGTGGCCTTACCAGCAGGAGCACAGCCAGCGTAGAGTCTCTGTAAGTACGTCGCGATGAGATCGACGCTGGGTCTCAACCCTAAGATGCAGCATCAATTTGATGAGCAACATATGAATTGTCGACTGTACGATATGCAAGCTAGCATATATAATCAGTCCAGGGACCCACCAAATTGATCAGGGGGATGAGCAGCTCGCGGTTCAGCACTACAGCATCACGATTCAAGGTCTTGTTTGCAACAATCAGCATACCCTTGGACATGAGTCGTTGCAACACCCATCGGCTTTGCGACCATGCTGTCAGCACGGGGCAGTCCGTTGCCACTGGGGAAACTTCGTCGATTGATCCAGCAGTAGAGCTGGCCATTGTCACAGGAAAGGGCACCTTCGAACCCTACAGTTCTACAACCCGGTATCATACAGACAGCTCACTATATTAACATGCAGCAGTATGCCCAAACTGTAGTCGGATCCCCTAGAGCCCTGCATCGATGCATAATCGAGCGAATGCATGATTTGCGAGCCAACTGTAGGTGGCAGCAGCAGCATTGCATGCATAATCGATTGCACCATGCAGTTTTGCTGTGCATCCAGCGAGCAAGCTAACTCGATCTCGATCACGAATAAACTATGCCAGGCAGACCAATCAAGCACGAAGAGCAAAAGCACCCCAAGCGTACCTCGAGATGCAAGCCAAGGTATGATCCTGGTGGAGACCTTCTGGCTTGGCTGGCTGCGCATGCACGTACATACCTACATATATATATATTACGCATGCACAACACGGGTGGGAGGCGCACATCTCGAAAGCATATGGACCGCGGTTCGGCAGCGATCCAGTGCGAAACTAGAGCCCAAAAGGCTTTTGGTCAGATGATCAGCTTACAATGATCTATATAGATCTATACAATTAACCCGTAAAACCCAAAAGCGCTCGATAAGTAGTCCATAGAAGACAGATACGCACGATTCTTTGCAAATGTGTCCGCACCCCGGCACCCTGTGCCCAGGAAAACGCACAAGTGATCAAACAAGCCTCGCACGGAAATTTCTGCTACAATAGACGCTCCAGGTAATAATAATAATAATCATAATAATATACATAATAACAATAATAACAGAATAATAGCAATAATAATAGTAAGACCGACAATCGTGATAATGATACCAACAGCAGTAGTAATTGAAGGGCTTAGATTTGTGGGGTTTGCGGTGTAGGGGTGTTCCGGGCTAGCGAGTGTTGCATGCGGCAAGGGACCTTGTTCATCTGGCCCGAAACCCAAGACCCAAAAGGTGGTTTAGGGTTCAGGGTTTAGGGTTCAGGGTTTAGGGGTTTAGGGTTCAGGGTTTAGGGTTTAGGGTTCAGGGTTTGGAGGTTAGGGTTCAGGGTTTAGGGTTCAGGGTTTAGGGTTCTGGGTTCAGGGCTTGGGCTTTAGGCTTTTCAGATACAACCGGAAGGCCTGAGAGGGATACTATAGATCCTGGTGGCTCCGAGTGTGAAATCTGGGAGGGGCGGGCGGGTCAGTGTCTAGGGCATTTTCAGGTGGGTAGTTACCGTTATAGGAGCTTTATAGAAGGTCTATATACCTTATATGGAAGCCTTATAGAAGCCCCATAGACCCTAAACTCCCCCCTAAACCCTGAACCCTAAACCCTAGACCCTAAACCCTAAACCCTAAACCCTAAACCCTAAGTCCCTAGACCCTACATCCCTAAACCCTAAACTCCCCACCTGCAAATTCCTTTAACAGTGGAGTCGCAGGTGAGCGGTCGTTCGAGCTCGGCACTATAGGTCGACCGGTTGCTCTGCATGGTTTCGCGAGTGTCTGTCGAAGGCCATGTAAGCCAAATCTGTTTTTTCTCTACATCTACATATATATATATATATATATATAAACAACAGAAAAGGTAATTAGGTACCGGGAGGGGGGGTACCATATATATATATATAGATGACTTTTTATACTTGTTTACACACGCACACTTAATTGCATGCTTATGTTATGGCTCAACAGGAAGACGAGCTTTTGCCACGTGTGTTTCACCAACCATGGACGACGAGCCCCTTTTGGACCTGGAGGATGTGTACAGGCGCCTGGGCTTGAAACAATCTTGGGTTTAGGGTTTAGAGTGTAAGGGTACCCCCAAATATGCTACACAGGGCTTCTTCTTCTGCTCGAACAATCTTGGGTTTTGGGTTTAGGGTTTAGGAGTGCCCCCTAATATGCTACACAGGGCTTGTTCTTCTGCTCGAATAATCTTGGGTTTGGGGTTTAGGGTTTCGAGGTGCCCCCAAATGTGCTACACAGGGCTTCTTGTTCTGCTCGAAGAGATGTCCCGCAACTAGGGGGTAATTGCCAGGCTCTGCGGGTTCAACTGCCAATGCTGCGCACCTCACATCTTCAAACCAATGTGAAAAACAGTCGGATTAGGATTTAGGGTTTAGGGTTTAGGATTTAGGGTTTAGGGTTTAGGATTTAGGGTTTAGGGTTTAGGATTTAGGGTTTAGGGTTTCGGGCTTACCCAGGATTTTGGGTTTAGGTTTGGGGTTTGCCCTTTGCCCTGAACTCCACCAGAAACCCTATAAACCCTCGACCCTAAGCCCTACAAGCATCTAGAGACTTCTTGAGCCCTAAACCCTAAATGCTGTAAGCCCCCTAGAGGATCCTAAAAATGAGGAAGTAACCCTTAAAGGGAGCCAAGAAATGGAGCCTTAAAGGGAGCCACTTTAAAGCAGCCCTTAAAGGAGTCCTGACAGGGCGCCCTTTCAAAGGAGCCCTGAACTTCGGAACCCCTAAAGGAGTCCCAACAGGGAACCTTCAAAGGAGCCCTAAACAGGAGCCCTTAAAGGGAATCCTCAAAACGAGCCCTTCAAGGGAACCCCTAAACCCTGGACCCCTAAGCCCCTAAACCCTAAACTCCTAAACCCTAAACCCTAAACCCTAAACCCTAAACCCAAACCCTAAACCCTGAACCCTGAACCCTAGACCCCTAGACCCCTAGACCCCTCAACCCCTAAACCCCTAAACCCCGAAACCCCCAACGCCTGAAACCCTAAACCCTAACCCTAAACCCTGAACCCTGAACCCTAGACCCCTAGACCCCTAAACCCCTTAACCCCTTAACCCCTTAAACCCCAAACCCCTCAGACCCCAAACCCCAGAAACCCTAAGCCCTAAACCCCGAAACCCCGAAACCCCGCAACCCTAAGCCCCTAAAACCCCTAAACCCCTAAACCCCTAAACCCCGAAACCCCGAAACCCCTAACCCCCGCAACCTAAACCCTAAACCCCTAAGCCCCTAAACCCCGAAACCCCTAAACCCCTAAACCCCTAAAGCCTCGCTTCCCCAGGCCCTTCGAGGATCCCAAGTTGCGGAGCTCGCTTGAGGCCGAGACGGCGACTGCTGAGGCGAAACCGCAGGGGTTTAGGGTTTAGGGTTTAGGGTTTAGGGTTTTTTGGGTTTAGTATTTAGGGCTGAGGGTTTTGCACATAGGGCTTTGGGCTTAGGGTTTAGTATTTAGGGCTGAGGGTTTTGTACCTAGGGTTTAGGGTTTAGTATTTAGGGCTTAGGATTTAGTATTTAGGGCTGAGGGTTTTGTACTTAGGGTTTAGAGTTTAGTGTTTAGTATTTAGGGCTGAGGGTTTTGTACTTAGGGTTTAGGGTTTAGTATTTAGGGCTTAGGGTTTTGCACTTAGGGTTGAGGGTTTAGTGTTTAGTATTTTGGGTTTAGCATTTGGGGTTTGGGGTTTAGTTTTTTTTGGGGGAGGCTTTAGGGTGTTTAGGATGGTTTCAACCCTAAACCCTAAACCCTAAACCCTAAACCCTAAATCCTTAAACCGGTTCAGCAGCTATCTATGGGGGATTTCAGGAGGGAGTTTGTGGGTTGTGTCACCGATGTGGGGTCTTAGGGAGTCTAGGAGAAAAAAGTCCTAGGGTGTTCGGGAATGTCTAGAATCTAGGGTTTAGGGTTTAGGTTTTAGGGTTTACCGGGTTTTAGTGTAGAGTTTAGGGTTCAGCTCTGATGAAGACACTGTATTCGGGACTTCAGCTCCTGAGATGACATGTCTTTTCTAGAGCCCACATCCGATGCCGAGAAAGCCGAAGCAGGCAGGAGGAGATTATTCTAGGACATTTTCAGGTGGGTAGTTATCGTCATGGGAGCCATATAGAAGGTCTGTCTACCTTTTGGAGGCCTTATAGAAGCCCTATGTACCCTAAACTCCCCACCTTCAGTTTCCTTTAAATTATCAGCCGCTCCGTGACTGAGCTTGTGGAGGAGCATTACTTGAAGGACTTTCACTGCCTTCAGAGCGGCATTCTGGCAGTGATCCAGGAAGTGGAGGGGGAGTACGAGGATGCCATCACTGCATCAAACAACCACACGATGAATACCTATAGTCTCCATTGTAGTTCCTTTTTCTGGGTAACCAAATTTATATTATAAGATCCTGACCATAAGATTGGTTAACCCAAAAAAGGAACTACAATGGAGACTACAGGTATGACACGTCGGACAGCTCATGGAGAAACTGTGACGGGGCAGATCAGGAGCGTCAGATCATGGCACAGGCAGCCGCGACCATCGGGACCCTGAAAGGTTTCCTGGTCAAAAACGACTTCAAGTTGTTGAACCAGGTGTTGCGGCTGCAGAGGTTGTTTGGAGCTGGCCAAACCTTGTCTCTGGTTTTGGCTGATACTGGAAGAGCTGTCACCCTTCCCAAGCACGCCCTCTCTTGACATTACGCCTAAACCCTAAACCCTAAACCCTAAACCCTAAACGGAAGGCAGGGCACGGGCCGGTAGCTTTACTCTGGCTGCGCTGCCCGGCAGAAGGACGGGCACTGCGCGACAGGCCGCTCCACGCCTCGCCTGTGGAGCCCCATATGCTGCTGGCAAGACCCATAAGCCCCTGTTAGGGTTTAGGGTTTAGGGTTTAGGGTTTAGGGATAAGACCGATTCTTGGTTGCACAGTGCTTAGCATTACAACCCTGCAAAGCAAGAGCACTTGTCTGCACGACTGCATTTCCGCCCAAACCATGACCCCAATCCACAAACCCTAGAACCTTAACCCCTAAACCGATGTATCATGATATATCGCTACAACTTCAAGACTTTCCTTGTTGGTCAACTGTTGGTTTCAGCAGCATCTAGTAAATTTGCAAGTCCCACAGAAGTGCTAACTGCTAACTTCTCCGAATACCGCCTCGCAAACCCTGAACCCTAAACCCAAGGCCCTCAAACCAAAACCCTAAACCCGAAACTCCTACCTAGACCCACTAAGCTACCCTCTAAAATACCCGTAAAACCCACAACTAAGGACCGTAAGGGCTCCATTAAGGGGTACTTGGGGGGTCCTGGTAAACCCTACGCCCTCAAACCCAAACCCCATCTCCTCAACCCTACCCTAATTCCTAAACCCTAAACCCTATAAACCTTAAACTCTACACCATAAACCCTGCACCCGAAAACCTAAACCCTATAAGCCCTAAACCCTATAAGCCTTAAACTCTACACCCTGAACCCTGCACCCGAAACCCTGCACCCTAAACCTTCAACTCCAAGACGACCAAGGCCCAGAGGCACGCAGTGGCACCATGGGAGCAGGAGGAGTTTGATCCAAACAAGGCGCCTACCACGGCCAGTTCTCTACACTAAGTAGGGTCCCTTTTCTGGGATCTATAACGGTTTAGGGTTTAGGGTTGGGTCCCTTTTTCGGGGGTTCCTTAACGGGATCTATGCAGGTTTGTTTCGATTTTAAGGTTCTATATGGGTAGTTCTCTAAACTAGGGTCCGTTTTTAGGGATTCCTTAACGGGATCTATAAGGGTTTCTATGTGAGAGGTTCTCTACACCAGGGTCCCTTTTTGGGGGGTTCCTTAACGGGATCTACAAGGGTTTAGGCTTTAGGGTTCCATATGAGTGGTTCTCTACACCAGGGTTCCTTTTGGACGTTCCTTACAGGGATCTATAAGGGTTCTATAGGGTTTCCAGAAGGGTTCTATATGAGTAGTTTTCTACACCAGGGTCCCTTTTAGGGTCCTTTTTTAATGAGGGTGCCGTACTATGTTGGTGACCTGAACAGGGAGCCTAATTCAGACAACTACCCACATCCCTAAGGTCCAGTCCCTACGAACTGACTCTCTTGCCAACCCTAAGCACCTAAGCCTCTAAACTTCTGGGCTCTCAGACCCTTGAATCCTAAACCCAAAACCCCTCTAGCCCTAAACGTCTAAACCCCTAAACCCAAAGCCCCTAAACCTCTGAACCAAAGCCCCAAAACCTCTAAACCCAAAGCCCCTAACCCCAAGCCCCTAAACCCCTAAACCTTAATCCCAAAGCCCCTAGACCCTAAACCCAAAGCCCCTAAACCCTAAAACCCAAGCCCCTAAACCCTAAACCCTAAACCCAAAGCCCTCAAATCCTAAACCCTAAACCCAAAGCCCCTAAACTCTAAACCCTAAACCCTAAACCCTAAACCCAAAGCCCCTAATTAAATCCTAAATCCTAAACCCTAAACCACACGCCTGAGGTAGTGAACCTCTCAGAGACGAAAGCAGCACCTCCTCTCGAGCCCGAGCCAAGAGCATCAGCGGCTCCCTCGCAGTCACAGGCCACACCCGGGTTTAGGGTTTAGGGGTTTAGGGTTTAGTTTTCAGGGTTTAGGGTTTAGGGTTTAGGTTTTTTGGGGTTTAGGTTTAGCTGGACCACAAAAGTATGTAATGTAAAGTCATAGCCCTTTATAGGTTTTGGGCCATGATTTTACCTACTTTGGGGGGGGGTTAGGTAGTAAGTTTAACACTAGTTTGGGTTTAGTAAGTTTAGAAGTCCAGGGTTTAGGTTACAGCCTTGGGCCTGGGGATCTCAATTCAGGATTAAGCGTCTGGAGCTGAGGGTTTGGGTTTGTGTTTTTTTTCAGAGCGCAGGGTGTAGTATTCAGGCTGTTAGGTGTATGGTTGGGGGTATCGGATGGTTTCTGTATGAGGGGGGTGTGGGTTCAGGCTTTGGTGTAATTCTAGCCTCTGGTTCCTTGGTGTTCTTCTGGTTGGCTCTTTAGACTTTAACTTTTTGGGGTTTCTATATGAACCCATAATGAGGAGACTAAAAGTTTAACTTTTCGGAGGGGTTCAGAAGTCAGCCAAGGAAAGTCGTACCTTCTACAGCATCTAAAGGAGAATCTGCGCGACGATCACATCGCAGTGGCAGCGCCAACTTGGAAAGCCGCATCCAGAATCCGCGGCACTTCTGTGCATTGGTTCGCTGGGGTGAATGTTGGAAACTAGGTGCTTTGGGAGGCTTTAAACTTTCCCCGATGGTTCCTAATATAGAGGTACCTATTCATGAAAACTTTTCAAATCCCCAACACTCCAACCCAGGAAAGCTTGAGGCATCAGCTGAAGACGCTCTGAAGTTCATACAGAGCCGTGAAGATTCAGAGACCGTCCTTGATAGGCTTCGCCAGACGAGGGTTCTGATTCTTGATGAGGTGTCGATGCTGTGTCCAACAGTTCTTGATCATCTTGAGGAGCTCTGCCGTATGGTGCGCGAATCAGAAGCTGTTTTCGGAGGGATCCGCTGCATCTTCTCGGGTGACTTCATGCAAATCCCGCCAGTTCAAAGCAAAAAGCTCGCGTTCGAGGCTCGATGCTGGAAGGCTTTGTTTGCAGAGCCGCAGCAGCAGCAGACTTTGCGCGGACAGCATCGGCAAAGTGAGGATGCCGAGTTCCACGAATTCCTCAAGCGACTGCGGTATGGCTACCTGAATGAAACAGACATAGGCCTCCTGCTTGCTGCATCACGCCGCGATGGAACATCTGAGTGGTTATCTATGTATGCTAAGAATGAAGAGGTGGAGAGCGTGAATGCATCGAGGTTGCTAAGGCTAGAAGGAGAGGCAGTCTCATTCGATGCACAGGATGACTTCCATCAGGACGTGACTGTCCAGAGCAGGAAGGAGCTGGAAGTTGGCCTGCAAGAGCAGTGCCCTCGACAGCTGGTCCTCAAAGTCGGGGCACCAGTGCGCCTCACACATGTGCATAACAGCGAAGCAATTCACAGAGGAATGGAGGGCATTGTGATCGGTTTCGAGCACGGGTGGCCCGTTGTGCAGCTGCACGGCCACGGTGACACACTGACGGTACCGCCACACTTCGGTGCTTACATCCAATCAGAGGCCGGGGGACCATGGCTTGCAAGGAGGAAGCAAATCCCTTTGGCCCTGGCGTGGGCCACCACCCTGCACAAAGCGCAAGGGATGACGCTCACGCATGCAGCGACGCATGTGAGCAAAGTGTTCCAAGAGAATATGGGCTACGTAGCTTTGAGCCGGGTCTCGACTCACAAAGGCTTGAAGTTGATTGACCGGTTGGACAGCATGACCTCCACGCAGTTGCGGAATTGGCTCGACCGGAAACTGTGCCAAGCTTGCCCCAAGGCCTCGGAATTTCACATGGCCATGCTGGATGAACAGAGGAAGTGCGACATCCAGCGGGGACGGACAGAGTTTCGGCAACTGTTGGAGAATGATAGCATGTGGAAAAGAGCTCTGCGTAATGCCGGCTTCGTCGAGGGGGCTGGCTACAAGCACTCAGACTCCCGCCCCGACTGGGCTGTCCATGAATACGGTGATAAGTGCTTCAGATGCGGCAAGACCGGCCATTGGCAGGCGGACTGTTTGGAATGAGCAGCACAGTTTCCACACAGGATGCACCAACAGCCTCAACTTAGTTTTATCCGTAGGGCAGGATTTCAATCCAGAGCACCTCTTAAAGAGGCTGCTGACGAGGCTTGCAAAAACAGAGAAAACCTGTCTGTCGCTCGTTTGCAGGAGTGATCCAACGAACCTGGATTCCTCAAGCCCAGATACCTTATAAAATAAATTCGAAAGCTCGCAGCGAAGCTTCTGAAACCCACATAGAGCCTCATGGAACCGTCATGAAAGACGTAACGCAACACAAGTGGAAGGTTCTTTGCCTTGCAAACCGCAGTTTGCATCGCGCCTGCATGCCAAGGTGTTGTACTGCCGAAAAGCCGGGTGCTTGGCGCAGGGTACAGGGTGTTGGTGTGTTGCGACTTTCAAGGCTTAGGCAAAGGTTGAAGGGTTTAGGGTTTAGTATTTAGGTTTCGGATTTTTGCAGAGATGTTCATGAAATTCACAGCCTGCCCCGGCGGTGAGCCCCGATTCCACCTTTTGTGTTTCATCCTGCGTCTTGCGGGATTGTTCGAATTGAGAAGCTGTCTGTGCTGCCTGTAACCTACCCCTAACCCCACACCCTATAACCTGAACCCGACCCCTGGTGCTAAACCTTTGTCCAAACCTTAAATCTCAAATCATCCTAACCCTCACCTAAACCTCGTTGAATGCCTGGAACGGAAGGCCTAAACTAACTCAACCTTGTTCCCGAAACTCTAAACCCAAAGCCCTCAACCCTAAACCTTGAACTTAAACTCCGCAAACCTTAAACTCACACCCCCGAAGTTGCTGGATTATCCTTGAGGTTTTATCGCCTCAGGCTAGACTGATAAATGGGGTGATGTAGAAGACAAGTCCTGTAGCCGAAAGCGAAGACCAAAAGGCCCCAGAAGCTTAAAGTGTTGGGTTTAGGGTTTCTGTTTTTTCGGGTTCAGGGTGTAGGGTTGAAGGTTTTAGGGTTTGGGGTTTAGGGTCTCAGGGTTGAATGTTGTGAGGATTTAGGGTTCTGCTTGTTTTTTCAGGGTTTAGGGTTTGGACTCGAAACCTGCATGAAATGAAGCGTCCTTCCTCTAACCCTGGTCAGTACTGTAATAGAGATCTTGTCTACAGTTTGCAGTCTTCGTTTCTCTACTCTTTAGAAAAGAGAGCCACAAAAGATCTCATTACACAACCCGTATAATTTGTAGAGCCTTGACCTCTAGAATATCATACAAACCCCTTGTAGAGCCCGTGATAACAAAAAGATCGGACGGACCCAGAAACCAGGCCGCGGAAGCCTTAACCCGAAAACCTAAACACAAAAGCCTCAAGTCCATGCTAAATACTAAGCCCGAGAAACCCCAGAAAGCCATAATCCCTGCCGGGATCCTAGATAACCTATCTTTTCAGGACGCATATAAGGAAATCTTTATCAGGAGCCCTGAAAAGGTGGGTTCTTTAGGGTCCAGGTGAACCCAAAAAGAGCCGTGGAACGCGATATTATAGAACGACCATAGCCATACTATCCCCTTTTAAGGAGCTCCTTAAAGGATCCCCTACCCTAAAACTACGACCCCCCCCTCCCCCCATGTTACTGTGACAAGGGCGGATGGAAGTCCGGCTTTTGGTCCACCTCGGGCGGACGCGTGCTGGAGGACGCCAGTGACACTCAAGATCCTTTGAGTACTGTAGGGGCCTTAATAAGTAGAATAGGGTTTTGTCGGTTTCCTTACTGTAATTATAGTACAGTACACCCCCAAACCCTTTTCTAGCTATTAAGGCCCTTATATAACTTGGAGGTTATAAGTAGGGTGACTATACATATAACCTATATTTGGGGATTCCACACCGCGCTTACAACTACCCATGAACTTCCAAGTAATGTTTAGGGTCTAACGGGGTGAAGGGTTTTGGGGAGGGTGTGTTGATATGGTCTTAAGCTTCTTAGGTTTTCGGGGTTTGTCAGGTTTAGACCCTAAGCCCTAAAGCGTTGATGAGGGTTTTTGTCAGCTTTCAGGCAGGCGTCGGGGTTGCAGAACTACTTGTAGGTTCATGGGTAGCTATAACTAGGGCTATAAGTCCCCGAAGAGGGGTTGTAGCGATAGTAAGCCTACTTGTAACCCCATTGAAAACTACCCATGAACCTCCGTATAAGGTGATCTTCTAGCAACTGAGGGAGCCGGCCAGATGTCTTGCTCATCATCACCATGGCAATGCATGTCGAAGATGGTGATCTTGAGTCTTGAGAGATGATGATGGCGATCGTGGTGACGCTGGGGGGATGTTGTTGGTATCGCTGCTGAAGATGATGAGAGTATGTTTAGCACTCTCCTTTGCTTTCTGGTGTTGATGACTAGAACGGTGACGCTGTTGAGCCTGAAAGCAAAAGGGTGTTGATGGTACCGAGGATGTGACAATTATGATGAAGATGATGCTGATGATGAAGATGATCACGAGGATAATGCTGATAAGTACAGTTATGCTGATCACGGGTGATCTTCTTCTGCCACATCGTGGTGCTTCATGCTGGTTTTAAAGCTTTTGGTCTTAGCAACTTGTATGCTTTTCAATGTGGTTGAGTGAGCATTAATTTCGAAAAAATACAACCGCAAGTACTGTTGATGATATAAATCCTGCATTACCCATAACAAGGAATGTACCATAATTCCGATAGTTTAGGGTCCTTAAGCAATGCAGGATTTATGTCATCAACCGTAGTGCTTGATGGCTAAAGGTTGGCACTTCGAATGTTTCTGCCCGGCTTGCGCGGAAGAGTGCTTTGGTATGGTTCGGAGAGCCCATAACCACTTAGCTAAGCAAGATAGCTTAACATTAGGATTCTTTTAAGGGTTTATAATAGGAGTTAGTATCCCTCAATGGGTCTCACCTCATTTCAATCCGATGCGACTTACTTAGCAGTCTTCGTAGACAGTCACAAGCTATAAGTATCTGCACCCCACGTAGAATCCCTTTTCAGCTACTTAGAACTCTACTTATTAGCTACTCCGCAAACCCTAAACCCCTAAACTCCTAAACCCTAAACCCCTAAACCCCTAAGCCCCTAAAAACCCTAAAAACCCTAAAAACCCTAAAACCCTAAGCCCCTAAACCCTAAACCCTGAAACCTAAAACCTACTGACTAAGTCTCGGCCTCCAGTCCAAGCTCCCGCGCGCGTCGCAGGACAGCTTCTCCCAAGACGTCAAAGATCCTGGAGCCAGGATTTTGAGCTAGAGAGAGAGAGAGAGAGAGAGAGAGAGGATTTTGAGCTCCAAACTCCCAAACCCTGGGGTTTGTAGGGTTATATAAGGGGTTAGGGATTGGGGGTTTAGGGTTTCGGGATTACCTTAAACCCTAAGCCCTGGAGTTTGGGGTTTAGGGTTTAGGGGTTTGGGATTGGGGGTTTAGGGTTTAGGGATTACCTTAAACCCTAAACCCTGGAGTTTGGGGTCTAGTGTTTAGGGGTTGGGGTTTAGGGGTTCGGGATTGGGAGTTTAGGGTTTAGGGCTTACGGGTTTTGAGGATTTAGGGGTCTAAGGCTTAGGGCACCCAAAGGCCCAAAAAACCTGAACCTTAGCACTAAGCCATATCAACCCTGGGGCGAAGAAGAGCTCCAAGTCTAGGGCAATTTCAGGTGGGAAGTGACCGTTATAGGAGCCTTATAGAAGGTCTTTATACCTTATGGAAGCCTCATAGAAGCCCTATATACCCGAAACTCCCCACCTGTAGTTTCCTTTAACCAAGCTTGCTGGCACTGGAGCACCATGCCATCCCACTCCCAGAACCCTTCAGGAGTTGTACAAAGGCCCCAGAGCCCTGACTCTATAGGGTTTAGGGTTTAGGGGTTTAGGGGATTAGGGTTTAGGGGTTTAGGGGTTTAGGGTTGAGGGGTTTAGGAGTTTAGGGGTTTAGGTTCTTGAAACCGAACTAAAGCCTAAACCCTGAACCCTCCTGTACTCCAGATTCTAAGCTTAGATCCCCGAAAGCCCCGAAGTCGCAAGGCATACTTCAAGGATGATGGGACAGAGCAACTAGGGTTCTGAATAAACCTTGCCAGTTACTTATGACCCTCATGCAGGTCCTTTAACCCTAAACCCCAAAACCCCAAACCCTGAAACCCTAAACCCTAAACTACCTCACTTGCCCAACAAGGGCTTTGGAGCGCAAGCAACAGAAAAGGCCCTTTAAGAAAAAAACTACCTCACTTGCGAAGTCCCATGATCCTGCAAGCAAGGGTTTACATGACAGGCCCAAGAGACGACAGCGCTTACAAGTAAGAGTTCATAGGGTTTAGGGTTTAATAGGGTTTAGGATTTAAGGGTTTAGGGTTTTAGGTTTAGGGTTTTAGGGTTTAGGGTTTTAGGTTTAGGGTTTAGGGTCTAGGGTTTTCGGTTTAGGGTTTAGGGTCTAGGGGTTCAAGGTTTAGGGTTTAGGGTTTCGGGGTTCCAGGTTTAGGGTTTAGGAAGGCTTCCTATTCTACAGAGAACCCAAGATCCCCTAAATAAGTAAGGAATACACCTTCAACTAGAAGTGGATTGCTTCCATGGCTTAAGGTCTATTCCGGAATTACTTGGTATTGGGCTCTGTGGGTATAGGGTCGCCACAAGGGTTGCTGTAGTGGTTTCTACAAGGGTTCCAGCAGCGATTACTTTGAGGAGTCTTACAGATTTAGAGTTCCAGCACTACTGTCCAGCTGCTCCTACATCGAGTCCTCGTGTTACTTGTGCTATCCAGCATTTGCTACTCCTCTGACACTGCCCTACAGCTCCCACAACATACGACCATCATCACGACAGTAACGACGACGACTAGCTGTTCTACTCCTGCTGCACGTACAACTACAACTGCTTGGGGCACGCTGATATTCGGGGCTGCAAGAACGCTCAGCAATAGTCCAACACCCTACCACTTCGGGAATATCACAACTACATACTGCGCTGTACCATAAAAGTGTTCTTCAGGCATTGTTGCTCGATTTGAAACATATAAACATGCAACGTTCGCGAGCTCTCCCCTTGTTGCTGCTGCGCAAAATAAGAACATTGCGAAACAACGGCCCAGGCACAACAACACCTTCAGGATCTGAGCTGCAGCTGCACAAGCTTCCGGAGTGTGTACCTCTGCCTGACAGAATCACAAAGAGGACCAAAGCAAACAAGCTGTAGCACCGATTGTGATACGGGCCTCGTCAAAGATGCGCAACGGAACGGCGATGGCACCAGCATTCACGAAGTCATCACGATACTCTTTCGACGCTGCTGCCTGACTCGCTGACAGCATGATAATGAAATAGCCTAGGCGAGACCGACAGTGGCCTGCAAGTTCATGCAGTGGCACAGAGGAGCAACGACGCCGGAGTTCGCGTGGTGAGTGTCGCCCACACGCACGAGGACGTCAAATGGCAGGGATTGCGCCAAGGATCTGTTGACGGCTGCCGGGCCACCGTCCGAGTCTGAAGATGCCTTCTGAAGGAAGGTCTGCAAGGAAACCAAGATGTTGCACGCAATCTCCTTAGCTTCCCAAAGAGCCCAATACCGCTTAAATAAGGAATATACCTTAAAAGGGGCCCTAATATTATGATTTAAGGCATATTCCTGAATTGAGGGGTATTGGGCTCTCTGGGTTCGTGGATGCCAGAGCATGGTTGTAGGGCTTGGGCTCTCGCAACTCGCACTCTGCAGGCGAGGTTGTTCGGCCGGAAGGAAAGACGCGCCTGGGCCCCTCGACTTATAAGTTTGGGGCTTGGGTACAGTAGCTGCTGTTGAACCCATGATTGCTTGCCCTATCTTGATCTGCACCTGCACGCCACTGGTGCCGGCTTTGCCTTCTTCTTCCGATTCCTCTCTCGCCGTGAGGCACTATGCCAGATCCACCTTTTGAAAAATTGTGTGCAGCAACTGCACCCTCGATTCTGATTGCCGGTTGCTTGTGAAGTCTACGAGCGGGCGTGGTTGCCACCCCACAGAACAAGTCAGCAGTCACTCCACCCCCCTGGCACACAAGTCACCCGACGTGTGCAGAGGTCATTCCCGAGATCGTTCTGAAGGCAGCCACGTTTCCACAAAAACATTCGGTCTTCAGACCACGTGTACTTGTACCTTTGAGATTGCCTCTTCCAAGGACTGTCAACGCAAGCCGAAATCATGTTCGGTTGATGGCCCCCCTGCAAGGCACTGGCTCGTTGTCATGATGCGGCCGTGCCCATACAAGCGCCGGGTTTATCTCCAAATAGGCATCTTCCATAGTGGGGACGCGGTTCGCAGAGTTGCGCATCAGTCTGTCAGTGCCGGGAATTTGCATTAGTATGTGATACGCTGCTTGTAGTCTGCAAGAGGAGCTCAATCTGACTTCAGGATATGTGGGTCTCCAGGCAAACACTTTCCGAGTTTGAGGGCCTGTAAAGAAAGGGCCAACGTCACTCCCGGAAAACGTTTTTGTCAGCCCAACAGGCTTACAAGGGGTGCTTGGCCAGACAAAAATGGAACAAAAGGATCGCTCACAAAACAAATGATTGAGTTGTTTGACATGCGACTCCCAAGTGTGGACGCTCACCGATGTGTATTTCAACCAAGCTACATAAAGTGACCCTCCGGTCTCTCTTACATAGCACTGAATAAACAAAACACAAGGCTATTGTGGTCTTGGTGACGAAGGCGATGAATAACGCCATATGCGCCAGAGACAGCTCAGCTGCTGTTACATGCTTCGTGGTCTTTCCCGATAATGGAACTCCCCTCCCAAGCCATCTGAGAACAAAGCCAATGTGACATGGTATCGCAGTTTTGCAGCGTTCCCGAAGGGCACAGCGGGATTGGGAAGACTTTCGTTTTGCGCTGGTTTTGCGGAACGACTTCATATGGGTAGTTGTCAAAATTAGGGTCCCTTTTGGGGTACCCTAAATAATAGGTGCCGTATTATAATAAGGACCCAAAAAGGGACCATAATTTTGACAACCACCCATATACTGCCACATCTACCGGGCAAAACGATTCAGCACGGGAACGGCAGGAAAGAGCAGCGCGAAGCAGCATCCTCCGGGCACATGCAAAGTCCAGACCCGCCCAGCAAGGTCAAGTGCATTTCAGCTAGGCTTCTGCATCTCGCGTGGAGCTTCTCAGCGACTTGCATGCCATCATCATCCTCAGATCTTCGCCAGGTGAAGCTCTGAAGCTCCGCAAGCGTTCAGATTTTAGCGCAGTTGGACATGACTGCGCGGCCCCCCTGTGCTGCAACCAGGCATCAATCCATCAGAAACAAGATCCGTCCCTCAGTTGCAGGGAGTCTGACCGCCAACTATGTGAAACCAAGCAACTCGCAGTGCAAGAGCCAACAGAAACCATGACAGCGTTGATTGCACAAATTGGGCCAAAGCTGTTATGCCGCCTCTTCTAGGCCAAATCTTGCTGTCACGGCACTTGTCTTCGCCACCAGTAGGATGAGCTCGGCTACGTGGAGGTTCACGGAGCGGCTTTTTGCATGCTCATGCAGCGTGTTCGATATTGGCCTCACTTCCCCTGCGACGATGTCCTGCAGGTGCTTTCCTGGACAGTTGAACTCGAAGGGGCCATGCTTCAGTTCCCGAGAAATGTTTCTTATTGAGGGCGAGATCATCTTCTAGAAGTCAACCTGGCTGTCAACCACATGGCCCCAGCATGCTTTCTTCTGAGAACTGTTATCTGTCATTGTAATTCGATTTGCATGTATTTACTTACTTCGGCCCGATATTCTGCCTGTACGGCTGCGATTCTCTCACGGTTCCACACTACGAAGCAAACGAAGCAGTTTGCCAGCCTGTTTTCTTGACCGTCCTTGCAAATCCACATCCCTCAAGCCCCAGCCGGCTCTACCAGCCACCAAAACTGCAAAGATCCGCAAGGTACAAGCTTAATGTAGGGCCTTAATAGTTAGAATAGGGTTCTGGGCCCCCTTATAGTATATGTATAATATGGAACCGTAACAGTAATATTGGCAATTATTTAGGCTCCTGCATTAATTCGCTATTCCACTCCTTTGCTAGTCCAGCAGCTCGTGATCTTGGCCATGGCCGAGAAAGTGCGCAGCGCCGCACCGGCAAGCTTGCGATTGCTGGTGTACCTCAAAAATCTCAAAACGGGGTTTCCGAAAATAGGGGACCCTAATATAATACCCTAAAAAAGTAGGGTCCCTATTACAAGGACCCCAAAATAAGGTACCCCTGTTTTCGGAAACTCCCAACATGTTTCGGCGCTCACACTCGGACACCCCAGGGCCCGGCTGGAGGTCTGCTTGAGTGACACCTCGTACCTCCACGGGAGCTCCTCAAAAGGATTTTTTTTGACTCTCACACTCGGACAGGCCTGGCAAGGTCTGCAAGAGATTCGTGGTCGGAAGGTGATTAACGTTTTTTTAGGATTAGGGTTGAAGGGGTTGGACGCTTGCAACTCGGACACTCCGGCGAGTTCCCACGCGAAGTGGGTTGACACCCGCTGATTTTGGATTTAGGCCTGAGAAGATACCCCACGACAAGACGGAAGCTGCCGGATCCTTCCCTTAATTCGCCTCAAAGGCTGCCAACCCTAATGTAGGAACCTGATTAAGAAACCCTGGCCCTATAACCCTAAGTATATTCGGGTTCATATTATGAACCCGAATGAAATTTTGGTCCGAGTTGCAGGTCCATCACCGTCGCCACGAGCTGCACAGCCGCTCCTGCTGGTGGAAGGCCCAGCTCGGAGACAAACGCCTCCTGGTCGTCATCGTTGAAGGTGTAGCCACCTGCACGGCTGCTGAGTCGGAGACCGATACTTCGGGGCGACAAAATACACCATGGATCCCAAGATTAAGCCCAATTATGTGGCTCAAGGCACATACTTTGATTGAGAGGTGCTGAGCTCTTAACCCGAAACCGCAAACCCTCCTGTGGTATTTATGCTTGGTTGTTTGTCTGCGTTCGGGCTTCACTGAAGGCTTTCGGCTTAGGACTGCGCTTCATCTTGACGTGTGCTAAACTAGTATAACTTGATGAAATGGGTTAAAATGCGATCTAAACTAACATGGTAACATGCAAAAGTATAATATGAAGAACAAAACATAGCATAACATCACTTATCACAATCTAACATCATCGAGTGCAATCCAAGATGCAATATAACATGATATAGTGTAATCCAACATAACGTTATGATATGACATGCTATGACATGATGCAGTATCACATGATAAAAGTAGAATGTAACATGATAAAGTTTTCGACTCTCACACTCGCACGCAGTTTTAGTTACTGTGATATAATACTGTATATTATAATATAATATAACATAATATACTGTGACATACCGTCATTTAGTGTTCTATAACCCAATATACAGTGATGCTTCGGTAAACCTTGTCGCCGATTCCTGCGGCGGCATGCCTTGTCTGCAGTGCTGCCTCGTGCAACAAAAAGGTTTGCCGACGCCCTGTCCAACAACACCCTCGAGCCCAGCGGAAGCAATCCATGACCATAGACTTGGCTGCCACGTCGAGGCAAAATCGCCGAGCCATTCGACTCTCATAAGGACGCTTGGTGACTACATTATGTCATTGCCAGCATTAGCCCGAGGTCTGGACTTTTCTCACGCAGACCCACCAGAAACCTTTACGAATGAAGCTGCCCATCTTGATGAAAACACCGCCCAAGCTCTGGGCTCCAAACCCCAAACCCCCGAATCCTCAAGTGCCTCCATAGTAGCTCCCGGTGCTCTGCTTCGCTGCTCTCTCCCGATTCACGAGGTTTGCAACAACTTCGTAGAGCTCGGCAGCGGTTACCAAAGCCTGGGAGTCTGGTGGATGCTTCCAACAGTCGGGTTTTTTTAGGCCCTGTCGCGGCTCATAATGGGCTTCTAGGTCTTCCTGCTCTCGCACTTCGGACTGCCCGAAGGGCTGAGTATTGTGGGATTGAGGCAAATACTTCGATTATCATCTCGTGGTGCTGTCGGTCTGTTGAAAACATGACCAACCATCATAATTAGAATAAGGCTTCGGGGTACGTATATTCTAGAACAGCTTTAGTCAGAAACCCTACGCAAGAAAATTAACAATTATTCGGGCCCCAAGATTACACGCACATGACCAAAGGGTCAGTAGCAAACAGCACAACCCAACTTGGCCATCCTAAACCTTACAATCCACTCACCAAAATCCCCTTTTTTATGTGTGCCGAGGCACTCGGACACACAAGTGTGGCTCGGACTTCAGGCCGCGAAGGACCAAGAGGCAATGCCTTGCTTTGTCCAGTATCCAGGTCAAATAATCTTTGGGATTACCTATAGGCCCCATAGTAGTTCCTTTTTGGGGTTCATATTTAGAATCCTATCAGGTAATCCCAAAAAGGAACTATCTGGGTACACTGGGGATATAGATGATCTGTCAAAAAGGTTAAAGCGCGACGTACTTCACTACTAAGAGGCCGGATCTGCTCACTGACCCGATGGGGAGCTCGAAGGACGCAGAGGATGGCGAGCGCATGCTCGACAGTCAGCGTGTTGAGCTTGTTCCTACTCCGGTCGAGCTGCTCCTGGGCTCTTGAAGAACTCAAAAGTTTGAGATGCCATAATGGGGATATTCACCGGATATTTAAGTATTCGCTAGACCAAGTTCCTTAACAAGAGCTCAGGCTCAATGATGTAGTCCACCAGTCCCGGATCACAAAGTCGGCAGTCGGGGCTCACAACATCTGCCATGCCTCCGAAAGGAAACTATCTTATCTTGAACGGAGCACCATTTCGGGACCGCCACCTGCTGCATAGATATTGAGGCCGTCGTTGTGTAGGAAAAAGCAGATCTAGAATGAAGAAGAAGCCCAATTATGCCTGTGCTGTCCCTTTTGAACTAAACTGCACCTTGCAAGAGACGTAAGTGGAGGTTGGTCACGTTCACATCGCGGAATCGCAGCGCAATGGCAACCTGACTACCCGTGACAGCAGAATGGCCACACCCTCTTGAGGAAGCCTGAGAATCGGCAGTAATGGGGCCTCAACTGTTGAATAACCAAATGGAACTACACAGGGATATTTATAGCAATGATTCTGACCACTATAGTCACTATAGCAGCCCTACCCGAGCTTGGTTAGAACCAATAGCACTCATGGCAGCAGGCATGAACATGCGCACAGGGCTGTGCCCCTTGCCCAGTATTTCTGAGCCCGACTGAGCATCCCACAAAGGCCCGGAAGAAGGGCACGCAGAACTCCGCCTGCTGGTACGCGTCCCCCGCTCGAAACAACGTGATCAGCGCCTCTGCGCACCATAGCCCCAGGACGGAGCCTCGAGTGTGCATCGTTCCTTCGGCTTCAGTTCCAGGTGAGACACTCTTTCCCTGAGGGCCCATGAAACCCTTTAGTAGACCCTGTAGTAGATACTTTGGCCCTAAAGTGCCCGTATAAGGACTACTTTAAGGCCGAAGCATGTACTACATGGGCACATGGGCCCTCATAGGGTTTTTTGTGCCCGGGAGCTGTTCTCATACTTCTGCAAGGAATCCAGAAGCAATGCCGCATAGGCTGTCATGGTCCGGTGCGCCCCACCGGGATTGGCCTCACATCAGGCTGTGCATCTCTCTCATTCATCAGCACTGACAGAAGGGAGGCTTCGTGCAGTTCCCTACCCGTTAAGACCCCTAGCGGGCCTCTTCCCCAGCTCTGTTTACCGCAATCCCTAAGCTCCCCAGCTGTACTTTGCCGCGCCCCACCTGGCAAGGCTTGCCTAAGAGACCTGTTTCGTTCAGTGTTAGAGCATCAGGTGATATGCAATGAGACTCATGAGCACAGATTGGCCTTGGGAATAAGCCTGCCGCACAGAGAGACAAACATGCACTGCAGTAGCTACGGGCCAGACTGGCACTTCTCTTTCGAGCGTCGGCTCCGGCATTCAAACGAATCCTGCATGCCTCTGGCACGGGCTTCGTTCCGATGTCTGGAGACCCACACTTAAAACTTTGAGTTTGAGGGCTAGCACTTTACCAAAAAAAAATCCACTCTGGGCCCCCAAGCAGGGCGAGAGATGTGATCGAGAGATACCGAGAGGGCTAGACAATCTGGCGAGGGCCATGAGCAAGTAAGATCTGCAATCTGTCACTGCATAAGACTTCACACTGCATAGGCTTTGGATGATGGTAGATGAAATCATGCCATGCCCCTTCTGCGGCCTCTCAGAGGGTCAGCCTGACCTCATAAACCCGGTCCCACGCTTTCAGTGGCCTCACGTAGACTCTTCTCATTTCAGCAAGGAGGCCACCTCTTGGATGCCATAGTAGAGGCCAGTGATGGCCCCAAGCACACCGACAACCAGGCAAAGGGAGCTCAGGACCCACTCGTAGCCTTTCACCTTCAAGCCCTGCTGCCACTGGATCGCCACGGAGAAGATCACGGGCAGGATGAACACAGTGGCCTGGCCAGCAATAGCCGCAACGACGTCCAACAACGCACCGAAGAAGGGCAAAGTATAAGCCAGCAAGGTACAAAGGCCCAGAAGGAAGAGGCGGGGTGTACGCATGGCCAGGCCCTTGAACCCTGGCTTCAGAGCCCCGTCCCGCGTGCCAAGCGATGCCTCCAGCGTCTCTGCCAAGGAGTGGAAGGGCACAGGGAAGGCAAGCACCACATGTAAAGTGATGACACTGTAGGCCACCACCAAGCTCCAGTTCACAGACTTCGCCTCACCACTTGGGCAACCGGAGAGGCCAATGAGGACGTTCGAGTCGACCTTCTTGCTTGCCATGGCCGTTCCACCGACTGCGAAGCCAGCGGCTGCCACAGCCACGTAGAGCAAGATGATCAAGCCGTAGGATCGCCAGGTGAAGCTCACCAGTGCTCGTGAAAGCACTCCGCGGGTGTGGAAATCGGCCATCAAACTGGGGAGCACGTTGATCCCTCCGAAGGCGAAGACGACGGTGTTCCAGCAAAGGATGAGCCCTTGGAAGTCTGTGAACATTGGCCAAGTGTTTGTCGTCTGACCATCCAAGCAACCAGCCAGCTTGGAGCTGTCCGTGGTAAAGGCTGACACCACGACTACCCCTGCGCAAATTGCCGAGCAAAGTGCGCCCAGAGCCGTGAGCCAGAAAGTTTCCTTCACCGTGGCAACGACGAAACAGAAGACGAGCTCGATGGCTGCAGACAGCAGGATGACGCTTCGCTTTGGCAGCCAGGAGACGCCGAAGATCTGCTGCAGCTGCCAGGCATTGACACCGATGAGAACGAGGAAGATGGTGCAAACGCCGATCAACATTAGCCATTGCAAGATCTGAGTGAGCAGGCGGCCGAAGCCGCCGATAGCCTGGTAGCCAATGTCTTCGTAACTTGGCGCTTTGCTGTGGCGAAAGAGTTCCTCCACCTGAAACATGATCCAGCCGAAGAGGTAGGAGGTGTATCCGGCACAGAGGGCGCAAAGCACGATGACAGGGATGCCCACCCAGCCGGCATGGCCCACCGCAGGTCCCAGGGCAAGAAGGCCGGCACCAACCTGCGTGCAAACGTACCTTGGCTCTTGATAACATTTTAGCCTGATTACAATCCCTTAGGCCGTTGGGTCTTTGTTTGGGTTCTGTTCTGGATCCTAATATTTGGGGGCATAGGGCCAGGGTTTCATACTTGTTAGGCTTCCTTGCTACGCTACTGTAAGACCGCAAGACTGCAAGAATCGACCTAAGATTTATTGTAGACCACATCCATTCCTTGCTTTTCTTGCAACAAGTCTCTCTAAACGCTTCTCATGACACCGCTTATTACACCCTTGTAGCAAACGCTTCAGCCAAAATGCTAGGCCGTTTACGAGGATTTCTTTTCACCAGCCTTTACAAGTAACCCTCATAAGGGACCCTCATATAACCCTTCCAGCAACCCGTATGGAATCTTTACATCTGGACTTCCCTAAACCAACTTCGCAAAGGCTCGGTCCAGCTCGGAAAACCGCGTCCCTGAAGGCGCGTGGACTAAACTTGCCCTTGCCCCTGCCCTTCTGCCTTGCCTGCTGCCCCTGCTGTTCCGGCGCTGCCCCGGCGCTGCCCTCGCGCTGCCGTCCTGCCCCCTGTGCCCTGCCAACTTGGCCCACTGGTCACCCAACCCCGCCCCGCTTCCGCGATGAGGCGCTGCCTTGCCCTGCCCTGCCCTGCCCTTCTCTGCCTGTTGTCTGGAAGGAAGAACTGGGAGTTTCGGCCTGAACCCCAAAAGCCGAAGGTTGGGTGGCTTGGCCGCCTTAGACGGCGAGGGGTAGGAGAGAACGGAGGAAAAGCCTTCTGTAAGACAGGCTTTGACAGCTCATCGCCACGGATGCACTCGACGCGACATCGTTGCAAGATACAGCCGCCCACGCGCCATTCCACGGCAAACCCTAACCTGGCCCTAAACCCAAATCCCTAAACCCTAAACCCTTTTGCATCCAGGACTCTTGCAAGCAGCCGGGAAACTCCACAAGACAGTGCGTAAACCCTCCAGCAGCACTCGTGGCTAAACCCTAAACCCTCAACCCCTAAACCCCGAAACTCTAAACCCCAAAACCGCCAAACCCCAAAACCCTAAAAACACACTGATACCCTCCCCAAAAACCCCAAAACAAAAAAACAAAAACAGAACCCAAAACCCGTAGCTCGAGAGCTCAGCTGCGCGAAGGCAGCCCTGTGGACGTGGGAAGGCCGAGCTTCGCGGGAGAGGAAGCGCTCCAATGGGCCTCAAAAGGCTCCCTTTTAAAGGGCTACTTTTAGGGTTTAAGGCTACTTTTAGGGCTTAAGGGCTACTTTTAGGGTGTAGGGGCTACTTTTAGGGTTTAGGGCTTGAGAGGGTTACGTTTAGGGTTTATAGGGCTTGAGGGCTACTTTCAGGGTTCTTGTCTCCCACCTAGCTAGGACTTTGGGGGCTACTTTTAGGTTTTATAGTTGATTGGCTACTTTTAGGGTTTCGACTCGCACACTCGCACGAAGCAGGCACGGACCCCATGTCATGTCGGCAGGGTTTAGGGTGTGGGGTGTAGGGCTCCTTTCAAGGTTTACTAAACTAAGTACGGGTTCCTGTGCAGGTTACGACTACATTGACTACATTGTGACATAAAGGGTTCACCAAGGGCTACTGTAAAAGAGGGGTATAGGATAGGGTGCTAACTTAGTACTAGGTCAACATTAGGGGTTCTAGAGAAAAAGGTGCCATAAGGGCTGCTGCTATAAGGTTTGAGGGTCCTGTAGGGGCGGCAAGCGCAGGGTCCTCAACCACTGTCATGGCAGCACGAGCACGTGTTTCCTAATCGCGCCAGGGTGGGTCCTGTATGAGGTCTTGAGCCGGAACTCTAGGCGCCGTCGTGTGGACCCATACAGAAACTTTCTGTGCATTTCATGAATACGGGCAGTCCGATGGCCTTTTCATGCTCGTGGAGATTTGGTGCCAATGTTTCCATTCTCGCCACACGCGCGGCGAATTCCAGAACATCCTGAGAAAAGTTACCAGCTATATAGGCCGGGCACATGCTTGTAGAGACAGGCATCGCAAGGCAGGAAATCGCAGATCTTCAGCAGCCTCAAACTATCCGTGCCTAAGCAGACTTAGCATCACGACCTATCCATGAATTCGTCTCAATTCCGAAGCCCCCAACCCTAGACCCTTCGTGAAGGTCATCAACGTCTAGGAGATTACACAAGAGCGTCCTGCCCCACGAGGCGCATGCCGAGCTTGCCTTCCTTTCAATGAGACAGCCATTTTAGATCTCCAAGAAACTCCAAACGCTCGTACGGTCATAAAGGAATGAATGAATATATATATATATATGTATGTGTATATATATATATATACATATATATACACACACATACCTACACATACAGACGTACAAACATACAGACAGACAGACATCCATCCATCCATCCATCCATCCATCCATCCATCCATCCATCCATCCATCCATCCATCCATGCATGCACGCACGCACGCATGCATGCATGCATGCATGCATGCATGCACACATACATACATACATACATACGTACATACATACATACATACATACATACATACATACATACATACAACTATACAAACAAAAAACAAACCAACATACATACTTGTACATGCATACATACATTCATTCATTACATACATACATAAATACATACATACACATACATACACACATACAGACATATACAAACATACAAACAACAACAAACCAACATACATACATACATACATACATACATGCATACATACATGCATGCATACGTACATACATACATTCATTCATTCATTCATTCATTCATTCATTCATTCATTCCATACATACATACATACATACATACATACATACATACATACATACACCGACATACATACATACATACATACATACATACATACATACATACATGAAGCGTAAGGACCGCTAAGTATGCTCCTGAACTACCGGGTTTCAGTCTCTGAGCCCTTCAGTGTCAAGGTGAAGGTTCCGGCGCTCGCACTCGGACAAGCCAGGCGGGGTTATTGGGTTACTGGTGCGCAGTCGGATGAGGTGAAAACGGTTTACCATGTCGCAACTCGGACACCTCCTGACGAGGTCTGTGTCTCCAACTAGACTAAGCGACTCAGCATCAAGATGGCAATCACGGTGAAAACGGTTTAGGGTTCAGGGTCTTGATGGGTCTTGCCTTCTGGCGATGGAAAAGCTTGGTGTAGAGCTGGTCCAAGGTACGGCTGCCTGACTGGCCACAGACGAGGCAGGATGCAGATCCGAGCAACACCCATTACTTCAGGAATAGATTTTGAACGATGGAGGGATTGGCACTAGGCTTCTGAGATTCTAAAGTCTTCTTAATGAGGCAAATGCCGACAACAGCACTCTGGGAGGTGGGTATTGTCCCGTTTGCTTCTGCAGCTGAGAGGCTGTGCGGTGGGCGGAGTGGCAGCACGATACTTTCTGGATTCCCTGGCTCCTCGTCTCATGCAGTACTGACCATGGTGCAGCCGCTCCCCCTGTTTTCACACTGGGCACAACCAAACTTCTCTGAATGATACATGCCAGTTGCTCTTGTCGGGGCAGAAACATCCGTCGACCCTGTGCTGGGTTTGGTTTGCACTGTTGCCTTCTTGAAACATGCAGTGTTGCACGGGGTCCTCGTTGTCTTCGGCAGCATAGGTTGCCCATGGCTGCCACCCAACTTGCGCCATCTTCTGCACCTCCTGTCGGGCGATGACTCCTCCTTCTTGAAAGCTATCCTCACACGGGACACCGCAAGGGCCTGGTCAATTTTGCCATCTTTGCGCGAGGCCGTCGACCTGACTGCACACATTGCTGGCCTTTCCGCATCTGGGATAGCTAGTTGAGTTCCTCACCCTGCGCTGAAGGTATGTGCATACTCGCATATATGCTAGGCTTGCCGGTTCTTGCCGGGACCTCAGGTACCCTTCGGATGGATGTTCGCCTATGGCTATCAGCTTCATGATCATGTTATACTAATTTCCCAAACTGTCAGAAACCCGTTCTCATAAATATGACCTGCTGTTCTGTTCTTGGTGTCGTTGCTTAGAGCTTACCTGGACCTGGGCTATGAGATCTGCCGGGCCGTCCCGGACCACAGATGGGTCCTACCAGGGCGGCCACCAACAATCACACCCAAAACCTCAGACCCTAAAGCCTACCCATAGGCCCCATAGTAGTTCCTTTTTGGGGTTACCTTTTAGGATTCTAGAAAAGGAACCCAAAAAAAGGAACTACTTTAGGGCCTCTGGGTAAAACCCAAGTCATCCCAAACCCTAAACCCTCAACCCTGTTCGGGGCCCCAGGCTTGGGCTTCGCAGGCTTCGCAGGCTTCGGCGGCTTCGCCACCGGCGACTTCGGCGCTGGTGGCTTGGGCTTCGGCGGTGCCTTTGCTTTCGGCGTCGAAGCGGCAGCTTCATCACCTTACTTGGAGGTTCATGGGTAGTTATAAGTGAAGTTATAAGTAAGCTAGCTGTAATTATAACCCGTATTAGGGGACTTATAACCCCACTTATAACTACCCATGAACCTCCAAGTCGGGGTTTCGGGGAACTGGGCTGGAGGATGTGCAACTCACAGCTCAACAGGGCCTGGCGAGGAATTGAACACGCTCTGTCTGGGTTCAGTGTTCGTCGTCAGGCCTGAGAAACTACTCCGTTGTTTCCCCTCTACTGCGAAGAACGCTTGTAGACCCTTATAGATCGAAGCCCTTCTCGTACCACAAAAAAGCTGAATAAAGGTTACCGAATACTGCCACTAACCCACGACCCTAAACCCTAAAAACCCTAGCTTCGCTCCAAGAAAGGGCACCATAACCGGCGAAGGCGGCGAAGGGCAGGGTGAAGCTGGCGAAGCTGAGGCTCAGGCCTTCCTGCAGAGGTAAGGGCTTTAGGGTAATTTCGGGCTTGGGGCGTGGGGTTCAAGTTGGGATCCCCTTACTTGGGGGGGTCCTTCTAGTGAGGGTTTCGGGGATTTTTGCCTCCTACACGGCTGAGCGGGGTTTAGGGCTTCGGGTTTTGGGCTTTGATGTTTTCACCTCACCCGCCCAGCTGACCAAAGTGGCGCCGCAGGGAAATCCGTCCGATTTGAGCCCGAACAGCCGCGGCACAATCCCGGCAACCCTCCAGCTCTGAAATTCACAAGATTGCAGGCTGCAGGCCCTGGGTTTCTGTCCCATACGCGATAACGACCGGTTTAGGGTTTTGGGTGTTGGCTTTCCTGCAAGGACAGTAAAGGTGACGATTACTTATCGAAATCGATTGTCAAAAGATTACCGGCCTGCTCTACGTTCCGACCATATGACGGAAAATTAAGCATGTAGCATGTATGTATGTGTATACCTATAAATAAACACACATACATATATACATACATCCTAGTTATGTAATTGTCTTTGCTGGTTTATTCATGTTGTCTTACTTATGCTTGCATATGTAAGCATGTATATACACACATACTTGTAAATAAACTCATACACAATCCTTCATACATACATACAAACATATATATACATACTATACATACGCACATATTTAGGTATTTGTATATATATATACACATACATATGTGTGTTTATTGGCATTTTGAAACTGATACTGTATGTGGTTACTTTGGGCATGTGCTAAGGCGCCCCAGCACGGCATTTCCTGCGACAACAAGCAAATCATAGAGAAACAAAGGAAGATACGACCTCAAGCGACATGTTCTGAGTATCCTAAACATCGGAAGGATCAAAATCAATGCGCTGCCGCAGTCGGACAAAGACGGAGCCGAAACCAGCGGTTGTGGGTATACTACAGTGTAGAGATAATTCGGAATACTAGGGAGCAGTGTTCGTAATTAGTCTTCTTCAAAATTGCTACGCGATCGGAAGCCGTTGATTCGCGTCTGTGTTCGGAGACAGATCTGACTACCGTACCTTGGGAACATGGAGTGTCCAAGTTGTATGTATGCAACAACATATAAAACTGAATGTGCGTGTATATATATATATACATGTGTGTGTATGTATATATGTAGAGAGACGTACACATAGACACATAAATGTATGAGTACATGTATGTGTGCGTAGTATACATACATACATACATACATACATACATACATACATACATACATACATACACACATACATATGATTCCTTCAGCCACGTCTCCAACACCAGGCATTGGGACAGAACAGTTCAAACCACAGGCCAAACACACGAAGAACGAATGCAGGTCTCAGAGGAAGATAAGTAAAGTTTTTCTCACAAGCGACTGGACTGCTGGCCTTACTGCCCAGCTCGACCCACGATACAGCACTCAGTAGTCATGACTGCACCACGTTTCTGACCTCTCGCAGTTGTTAATAACTGTAACCCTGAAAACCGCAAGAAGTGCAAAACTGTCCCAGACGAGGCGGACACTTCGAGAGCCAGAACATGGGACGGCTACGCAATTACGAAGGAAGCTCCCGCTGGCGTCCTGTGGCGCATCAGCCGCAACTGCTGCCTTCACAAGGCATGCAGTGAATGTCTTGGGTCGCCGTGCAGTTCCGAAGCACATTATGCACGAAGGTGCGCCTCGCTGGAAGGTAGGTCTTCTTCAGTCGTCGCATCACCAGGGGATGACGACGACCAGGCAGCTGCAGATGCAAATCCAGCAAAAGCTGCAAAAGGAAGGCTGGGCAGGACCCAACCAGACTCTTGGGACTCTTCGTTGGCTTTCTCTCGACGATCACGTGGCGTGTTGCCAACCTCCGCTGCCTCAGAGTATGGCACCCAGCCCGACTGCCAGGACTCTTCGCTGGCTTGCTCGCGCCGGGCACGTGGGGAGTGGCCAATCTCCTCTGCCTCATAGTATGGAAGCCAGTCAGACTGTTGAGGCTCTTGGCGTGCGAAGCCAACTTCCTCCGCCTCGAAGTAAGGCCTGCGACACACAACCAGAACAGAAGCAGCACCACGAAAGCTAAGAGCAAACAAAGCCGGTGCAGAAGCTGACCTTGGCATCTGAGTCTTTTTCTTCTGCTTTGTGGCCGGCTGCGACTGGCTTCGAGCTGCTTTCGTTTGTGGCCGATGTGCGTAGGCGGATGCATCGTCCGAGGTCCAGCGGTGACCAGAAGAAGCCTCTCTGCGCGAGCACATGAAACAGCAGAACATTATTGATCATAGCAATAACAAAAAATCAATCAAGTATCAGTATCGGTGCTCATTTGTGCATGTTTGTTCGTGTATTTGTCATTGGGCACGCAGCTTGATGCTTGCAGTCTTCGCCAAAAGATGTTGTCGGCCACGGCACGATGTAGTGACCCTAGCTTGGGTGTCTTGAAGTCGCCCTTTCAAGCTTGTATGGGTTACAAACCAAGCACTGCTTGGAAGCGTGAGATCTCAATGATTGTGAAATGCACGTACCCAAAACCCAAAGTAATCGTGCCACCTATCCGGCCACGCCCCACGCGAGGTCACTGTGTGCAACATTGACCAACCATCCAGCGACACTCTGAAAGGGCTACATGCATTGCCTGTGCATGCAACTGTCGTCTAGAAGTCCAGGTTAGGCTGTCAGGCATGGTCACTGTCGACAGTCTAAGGAGCTATCCAGCTGTGTTGGGATCGAAGCCTGCATCTGTTGATTGTTCACTTATCTGAGTCGCTGGAAGGAGCACATTGTAAACCCAACTCTACACCCCCTGAAAGTCCTGAACGTCCGAATTGCAAATCCAAGCATCTGTGGCTCCACGGTGACCACGAGGTGTCAGGCTCGCCTCTCGATGCGGGTACTGCACAGCGGGGAACATGGCACAGGTGGCAAGCATAGCTGGTGATGCAATTCCTGACTACCAACGGCCACTCCCCTTTGCATTAAAGCACGGAAACAGGTTGTCGGCAGCCGCAGCAGCAGCCACGGTGGTTGGTGGAGATTGGGTGCGGGTGATCAGAAAACGAAACAGAAAAAGGGGCATTATAGATCAAAACTCGGCATCATGATGCACTTACAATTGCAAAATCGTCGTCGGCGTCACCTTCACCATCATCGCTGCGATCACCAAGAAGGCTCGTACCTCTTGATCGTTGCAATAGAAAAGCCTGCGGCACTGAAAGCAGCGAATGATCATTGACGTGCCATCGTATCCCAACATCAGCAAATTATCGATTTTGTCACTCCTTTAGGGTTTAGGGGTTTGGACCCTCGACAGGTTGGAAAGCAGGCTCGCGTGGCCCAGGTAAAGGCACACCCACATGCATCCCGCTATAGGCTGGGTTTTTTTTCCCACCCGCTTTGCTGACTAGGTCGGCTGGGGTTGACAGGGGCAGTTCTCTAAACTAGGGTCCCGTTTCAGGCCCCCAATATAGCACGGCACCTCGCACCGAGGACCTTTAAACGGGACCCTCATTTCGAGAGCTACCCATAGGCCATTGGGCTTAGGGTCTGCATTCCTCTCAAGATGCCCTTTTGCAACAGGCTTTCCACTTCGCCCGGAGTTGGAGCAAGCAGCCCTAGCAGCTTTACTGCCCAAAACCCTAAACCCTGAACCCGTAACAGTTTTCTGCATCAGGGCTTGTGTAACCGCCTGAATGTCTGAGCATACGGAGGTTCAGCCCTCATGACTGCACTTTCCTACTTGCAAAAGTTTCCACGCAACCCTCACCCCCTCTTAAGGCAAGAGTGCACAAAAAAAGCTGACCCTTTTGCAAAAAGCTGACCCTTTTGCAGCAGGCTTCTCTCGCCCGGAACTGCAAAAAGCTGACCCTAAACCCTGAACCCTAAACCCTAATCCCTTCAAGATGTGCCTCCCTCTCCTCTGCAGGCTCTGCCGCGCGTGGGGCTGGGCCTGGGCCCCTCTCATCGAAACCCCGGGAAGCCGAGTATCTGGCGGAGCTCGCCCTTAGCTTCCAAGGATTTCTGTGAAAAGCTTGAAGAATATCATAGAATTTGATTAAGTTTGATTCGAATGGAACAGAACAACATAGAATATATCTATCTCTCTTTACAGTCTCTCTCTCTCTCTATATATATATATATCATACATATATAAATATATATGTACACAATATTATGTCGGGTTTCCCGTCTTTTCTCAATTCCGCAAGAAAGCCCAAGCAGCCGAGAGCGCTCGCTAGCATGGTCTTCAGGGTTCGGCTCCTCCCAGCCCGAGAAGAAGCCACCTGACAGCACACTGGGAAAGGCCGCAGCTATGCCAGTACTTGGGGCCTGAAGTCGGCAGATCTCCAAAGCTGTATTACGGTATGGCATCGTCAGTAGAGTATAGTATTTGATAATAAATCATGGTATACTCGAATAATAGGATTAGAATATAGGATTCTTCGCTGTCATTGCCACCGTGTCCCGCGCCTTGCGGCCTCTCCTGCCTCGGCGTGGGCGGCTGCCGAGGGCCGGAAGTCGGCGAAGCCGCGGCGACGTTGTCCCTTCCCGCCGCGGCGATGGCTGGCACAGGTGCCTTCTTGCGCATGGCCACCGCATTGGCTCGCCGCTCGATTTCATGCGCCAAGTTGTAGGACAGGTCCACGTCGTGGATGTAATCTGGGCATCCTTGCTGCTCCCACGCAGCCTTCTGCGCACGTCGGTGCGCATCTGACGGTGCAAGCTCGGGATATGCACCGGGCAGATCTGAAACCGGGCAGATGCCGGCAGCATTTTCCACCACTCGTGCAGATTGCAGTCTGTTTCCACGCAAATCCTGTGGCTTCACGCAGCTCAGATCCATGTTGACGATCAGTGGCTTCTCACCTTCCATGGTGTAATCCTGCGGTTGCCCCCGAGACTCCTTTAACTTTGCGAGTGGCACCTCGATGCTGTTTTGCAAACTTGCACCCAGCAATGAGACTGATGCCGCAGCACTGCCAGCAGAGATGGCAGGAATTGACACCTCCATGAAGCAGCGCTCTCCGACTTGGTCCGGGAAATCGGCCGTGCATCGCGCCAGCGTCACACCGGCCTCTCCGACATCGGCTTGGCTTAATTGCTGATGGGTACTATGTGCCTACATCTGGGTGTGTGTTGTAGTATGACAATATTGGGACTATAAGGATTCCGCTCCCTGTAGTGCGCGCTCGTTCAAGGAAGCAATCGTAGCATCCAGTGCCTCCACATTAAACATTGAAATACATTGAATAATATGCCGCTGTCATGCGCGCAGAGAGATATGATTCCTGGAGCTTGTATGATGCCTCAGCATATGAATCACATCATGTCTATCGGAAGCAATACAACATGCTAGCCGACACACCGTAAACCGTCAACCCTCACTAAAGCGGATTTACGGCTACACGTGGTTGACCAGGCCCTGTCAATGATGCAGAGCTCGGCCACAGTTCCCGGCTGCTGTCTGCGAGACACGCGGAGAATCTCTGCATAGACCTCTGGAGGTGTTGGCAGTTGTGAATAATGCGCTGCAGTATGTTCGAACTTCGCTAACCTATATACTTCAAAGACGTTCCAAAGCTCAAAGCTCCACAGGCAGGCAGTCGCTGGGCTTTCTGGACAGGTGGCAGGGAGCAGATCCGGAAAAAGGCAAACCCCAAATTCAGAACCCCCCTAGCGATTGTAGTGCTGGCGGTAAGGGAGAAACAGAAGGTAACATATGTATCAGAGCACTACGTACCCTAAACCCTTGACATCGCGACTCACAAGGCTGAGGAACATGGGCATCCTGTGGGGCAGCCGCCGGCTGAGGGTCACTCCAGGGATAGATCCGCTCAGCTTCCGGATCGCTTCGTATCTTCTGATGGGCCTCCCGACAATTCGCAATCGATTCATGTGGGCGTAGGTTTGAGGGTTTCGGGTTGTCAATCATCATCACAACAACAGTTTATATCCCCTATATTCGGTCTCCTTACTAAAAAATTTGCCATGCATAAACTCATGATGGAAGGGTTTTAGGGTGACTCGTGAGCCTCTGACCTGAATTAGCCTAGAACACGGATCTCCGCGAGGATCCCAATATTGCACATTTAGAGATTTTGTGCATTAGTCACGGGTCTGTAGTAATTGCAGCAACATAGCAACAATTCGGAGTCACAAGCCAAGTGCCCGTATCACTCGTTATGCAGCATGGCCTGACATAGCCATCGAACAACGATCATAATGAGGGCACAGCAACAAGGCATCAGCACAAGGCCTCAAATAGCTCATCCGGTGGCACCGCTGGATCGACTCCTCCATCTGGACACCCCCACTCTGACGACATGCAAGCCATTGACGCATGGTTTAGGACTTTAGGGCTTATGGGCATGCAGAACCCAGACTTCCTGGCTTTCCAACGATGTTGTCGTGGTGATCAAGACGGTTCTTTCGATGGAGCCAGTACCTTGGCTGTACTGTCGGCGCAAGGCTCGGCTCCCTCGCATGCGAGACAGCCTGAGAACTGGTTTCGCGGCCTCATTCTTTGAATAGGGTTTCGAGGTATACAGCAGTGTAGAAATATAAAGAACCCCTACAAGTAAGGAATGATATTGGTAATTATTCAGGCTTCTAAATCGTGCGCAGAGTCCACACGACCGCAATAACCACATTGCGGACAAAGCCACTGGTCGCCAGCAGCAATCTCGCGTTCGTGCCTAAGTTGTTCCAGAAGCCGCTTTTGCTCCACCAGCACCTGCTGTCAAAAGCACTGTGGGCTACTGTGGCTGCTGATTGCGAGACAAGTAAGGCCGTGCAAAGCCTTACATAAGGCCCTGTTTTGAGCAGGGACTGCAACTAAGGGCCTAAATTTTTTTTCCCAAAATCCAAAAAGCTCTTCGTCCCTGGTTCTTTGAAAGCTGGGAGGCCTCATGCTGAAACCGGAGGACTATCGGCCCGAATCTTTCTCAAGCAGGCTTCTGAATTTGGACCGTTCCCTGCGCTGCCACAAAGCGTAAAGGGTATCCTAAACCCCTACACTTCACCTTACTTCTCGCCTTCTGCTGCTCTCCGTACTGCTCCTGCAGCTCGCGAGGGACGGCCCGGCTGTCTCGAAGATGGTCGAGGGCGCGACCGCGCCCATCCTGGCCGAGCTGAAGACCTGAGTTTCGCTAGACTTTAGGGTTTAGGATTCAGGGTCCCTGAACCCTACACATCCCAAAGCCCGCAAAACCTGAGGGTTTTAGAGGTTCGGGTTTAGACTTCCCGGCTTGCAGGTGAAGAGTTTGGGAAAAAGGCACAAGCATGAACACACATGGGTAGTTCTCGAAATTAGGGTCCCTTCCCGGGTCCTTTTTTATGTGGTTATGTAGACCCTTCAATTGCTCACATGGCCTCTCTCCGTGCATATGCCCTTTAGACCCTAAAATCGAAACCCCAAGCCCCAAGCCCCAAACCCCAAAGGCTATACCCTAAACCCTTTCCCCTGCACCCTAGACCCTATACCAGTTGAGTCGCCGATCTCATTCAGCTGGGAGCGCATGCGAGAAGCATCGCCCAAAAGCTGATGGAAGGACATATCCAGCCCATCCTGCGAGGTTAGATCTATCATAAATCATAACTTGAAGTCGGGTTTTGGCGCATCTTCTATTGTAACTAGTGTTTTCATGACTTTTTGCAACTACATACTGCAGGGACTTTACTATACGGGGATAGTAGTATGCATTATTCCGACTGCACAATTGAGACAGTGTGGTCGGTCACGTGTCACGTGGATATCACCTACCGCATATATGACCTATCCCCCACACACTTTGTCTGCATCTGGGCTTGTGCAATCGCCAGAGACCCTATACCCTCAACACTAGACGTCTAAACTGTAAACCCTACACCTCCAAACCCCTAAACTCTAAACCCTACACCCCTAATCTAAACCCCTAAACTCTAAAACCTTCAATTAAACTCTAAACTTACTCTAAACCCTACATCCCCAAAAATGTAAACCCTGTACCGTCCTTTCGCTGCGCCACGCCATTCGGGCCCCGAAGCTCCTTGCTCTTCTCGTCTGCCTCTGCTTGCTCCTCACAGAAGAAACGGTCTCTGATTATGTGTATATACGGAAACAATGTGTGTATGTATGTGTGTGCATGTGTATTTGTATATGCATATATGTATATAAACATACATGTATGTAAACATATGTATATATATATATATATATTAATTATTCCCCAAACAGCTTTAGCTGANNTAATAGAAAAGGATTCTGTAACGCTCATTTGGATTTCTCATGGCACTACTCTAAAAACCGCTACGCATTTGTCTCTCACTTGTCTCCCACTTGCTGTTTGGGGTTGAGGCTGGTATAATACATATTAATTTGTTTCAGGGAGCCGGATGAGCAAACAGCGAAAAAGCTCGAACCATCTCGAACCTCTGCGGGCAGCAAGCCTACATCCATCCCGGACGAAACCTGGCCTCCACGCCCTGCAACGGACGTTGCCTCCTACTGTAGTGACTGGTCCTATAGACTCTCCCAGCTCGGTTCGGCATGAAAAGGGTTTGCGGATGAAGCTGCCCTGTGTTTTGAAGGTTTCGGGGTTGATGTCCTTGAACTTCTTCCACAGGGCTTGGCCGTGGGCGATCTCCTCCAAAGCCCGTTCTGCACGAGACGGCGGCAGACGGGCGGCCAGGCGTTCCTGGACCACGTTGCCCAGAAGCATTGACCCGAGGCTTGGGGAGCGTTCCCCTTGTGTAGAGAAGGTTGAGAGTTTTAGGCATATAAAGACACACGTAGTCGAGTCGCGAGTCATCAATAATCCCATGAGCTCGTCACCCATCTTGTCTGAGCCCTGTACGGAAAATCAAAACTCCAAAGCATGGGAACTTTTCGAGTCTGCTGGGATGTTTAGGGTTTACACTCTCACAACTCGGACAAGCCAGGCGAGGATCCATAGGTGCATAAGTCGGCGTGACACTGTAAGCTGCCCATGCATGCCACTATCCAAACCGAACAGTAAAACTAAACAAATAACACCT
>CAJNDV010027779.1:201418-232427 GCA_905221635.1 Symbiodinium sp. CCMP2456 | reverse complement strand
TGGACATCGGCCATGTTCAAGAAGCGTTGAAGACTCGTGACTCCTGGATGGAGGATGTCTCCAACACCCTCCACCAAATTCACCCCAAAGTCTTATACCCATTCACATTGCAAAGCATGTCCTGAGACCTCCAGGCTTTTACTTTTTCTGTATACGGCTCCTGGGGATGGCGCAAGCAAAGCACAGCATCACCCAGCAACCGCAAATATTTTCGATTCTCACCCGTCGGAGGTCCGACCTCTGTGCAGCGAAGGGGAAGACTCCCGGTGTCTAAGATGTCGTGCTGATGTTGCTGATGCTGACGACGATATCGATTGCGGAGCGATTGTGACGGTGATGACGACGTGATGATGGTGGAGGCGGTCACGACGTCGATGGTGAACATCTGCCGAGGATGCATGTTGTCCTGGTGAATCCGTCCCAGACCCATACCCCCAACCCTACACTCAAGCAAAGCGGCTGTGCCCCGGGCAAACCCATGGAGTCCCGCAGCAAAAAAAAACCTACACTCAAAGCCCCAATCCCGAAATCCTGACCTCCCCATCTGTCTTTCGACAGATTTTGTTGCTTTGCGCTCCAAAGTTTCGAGGATCCGGCCAGCAACAGGATGCTGCTTGGCTTTGTCTCACACTTTTCCTTCAAGGTTTCTGTCGGGGTTCTGCAATACAATTTGGATTTTGGGGGGTTTGGGGTGTAAGGGGGTAGTTGGTTAGGTTGAAAATCAACAGTAGCAGAACGTTTCAGGCTGTTAGCTTCTGTGCTTGATCGATGCTAAGCAGCCTTAGCTTCTCATGGCCGTTCAAGACAAGAGCAAACGGGGCTTCCTCCGAAGTCTTTCCCGGAGCCCAAACTTGCCACACCTGCAAGTCGTGAGCATGAGGATTATGTAAGGGATAGTTTTGGAGCTCCCAGGAAGGCTAGCCTAAGCTTACTAAATAGAAATCCCGAAACCCCGAAATCCTAACCCCAAACCCTTAGCCTTAATCCTCAAGCCTCAACCTTACAGTTTGCAGTCGCTTCAGAGGTCACGGAGTTCATCCGTTTCATCTTCGGGAGGTCTGCCTTGGCTTGCTTGCTTTTTTAGGGCGTTCGAAGGGCGTTTAGGGTCCATTTGTTCCGGGGCTTTGGGGTTTAGGGTTTCAGGGACTCTCGGAGGCTTCGGTTGCAGGGGTCTAAGGTTATGGAATTAGCCGTTGCTTTCACCCACGTCTGAAACCACAAACCCTAGAACCCCGAAGTTGCCCAAAATGCTTTTGTTTGAGCTCGAGGACTTTCATGGTGTGTGAGAGCAGTGACGTAGAATCCTTTCGTGGGTCGCACGCATGTCGGAGTTTCTTCTGGGTGCGTGGGGAAGGGCATTCTTTTGAAGCTCAGAAGTCTAAATCACAAGCCTTAAGATAACACCGCAAACCGAACGAACCCCGAAAGCCCCAGAGCCTCAAGCCACCGCCCCGAACCTTAAATCCTGCGCCCAACCCCCAAGGCCTAAATTCTCAATCCTTGATCCTAAACCCTCAACCATAAACCATAAACCCACGTCCTAAATCCTAAATGCTAATCCCTAAACCTCGGGATCGTTGAACCGAAGCTTCAGGGTTCGAGGGTTTCACGTGCCTCGAACCCGCCATCCCCTGACCCGCTGAAACCTGAACCCAAAACCCCAAACCTCAAAGTAGCCCTGAGGAAGATTTTGTGTTCGCCCCGATTGGGTTGGATCACTCCAGGGCCTAAACCCTGCAGCCGAAAAGCCAGCCTGGCTAGCGTCAGGGTTGTGGCCACATCAAGGCAACCCTGACACTTTCACAGAGCCTCGATTGTGGATTTGAGTCTACTATAGATGTTTGAAGATGTCGTAGTAGGTTATGCCTTTGGCTTCCTTTTTCAGCACGCCATGTGACAACCCCAACACCCTCTTCTGCATATCAGCTCCCTTAGAGTCTGGGATCGGGGTTTGGCGTTCAGTGTTTTTGTTAAATGCAGCGTTCCGAATGCTGAGTAGTTTGGGCTTAGGGTGTCGGGGGTTCAAGTTTTGATTTGTTGATTCCCCTCCCGATATTTACGCACACGTGGCCAGCTCTTGCTGTTCCCCACCTTTACAGTCCTGGATGCCTACGGGATGTGGTTAGGTTAGGTTGACAATAGACAGGAGCAGAATTTTTCAGGCTTTTGACTTCTGTGCTTATCGATGTTAAGCAGCTTTAGCTTCTCATGGCCGTTCAAGACAAGAGCACGGGGCTGCCGAGGTTTTTGCCGAAGCTCAATTCCTCAGGCATCTGTTTTCAGAGCGAAGAGTTATTGAACATAATGTTTTTGTTATCGTCGTGGGTGTTGATACTCTTCCTCTTATTGGCTATGGACTTGTATCACTTATGCAACGAACTATAGGACCACAACCCTAAACCCGAAAGCCCACCATCAGCCCTAACAATACTCTCTGAAGCCTAGAGTTCCTTCAGCTGCAAGCCAGGAAAGTTTCAGAAACGTAGGATGTTTACTTGGGCCTGAAGAGTAGGACCTCCTTCATTTGGGATGATCAATGGGGCAAGAAGGCCCTCTTGAGCTTGACTCTAGTCCGACGTTGTGAAGTGGTTTAGGAGGTGTAGCATAGGTGCGGTGATCTGGAAATACCCCTACTCTTGATGTCATTTGGCTTCTTCCGTGAGACTGAAGCTTGCATGATGTGGTCTCGGGTTCACGGTTTAGGGCTCTTGCTTGCAAGCCTGCAGCAAAAATCCGCGGGACTTCAGAAGGCTTTCTACAAGAAGGAGTTTTTAGAGGAGTCTGTGTTTTATAGTGGGTCTTATTCCCGACCCCCGGAACTCCAAAGGAGAAAGGAAAGGGTCCCGAATGCGTGGTAGTATTCTTTCCTGAGGGCTCCCTGATGTATCTGTATGCCCCAAGTCTTGAACCCTAGATTGCCCTAATTTTTGAACCAGGTTGGTCGCTGCCTTTTGATGAACCTGGCCCGGCACATGCCAGAGCGCGCGGTCAGAAAAATCGGTACTGGGCGTAGCACGGACTTGGCATGAAACGTGTTCCGCACATGTTGAACCCGAAGCCCTTCATGTTTTTCTTTACTGTTGCAGTCGGTCCAATGCTTCAGGCATGGCTTCATGCCCCATCTCCAAGCCACTTCGGGGCACCTGAGAATGCTTAAAAATCCACTGAACTGGCTTGAAGGACGGCCTAACAAGTATTCTCGTAGGGTTTGCTTTCAAGGGCATCGAAGTTTGAGAAACAGCCCTTCGACACCAGAAGTTGCTACAACACGCAGTTGCTGCTAGGTTTGATTTTTACCTCGGGCAACTGCATAGCATGCTGGCTATAACGACAAAGAAACCATGTTTTCTGCAGTCGCTTCGGCCCGAGGCTTTGACACAGCCGACAGTAAATCGGGCTGTGGATCCTAGATTGCAAGGGAGCTCGGCAGATGGTCATTTGAAGTCCGTTTCACGGCAGGTGAGCATAACCTGTGGACATTGCAAGCAGCACGTTCGCGGGCATCACCGGATTGTTACGACAACATAGACATGTGGATACTGGCAGGGGTCGGATGGGGTCGACACAAGTGCGGAGACAACGTGGGAACGCACATGCATAACTAAGTACGACGAATCCCTTATGCTGTTTGCCTTGCTGTGTCTGGGCTGATGGACGAGCCCATGGAAGGCCAGCTTTGCGAGGGTCCCCGGCTCAGTTGATGCTATCGTCGCAGCTCGCAGCCTTTTGCGGACCTTGCAAGCCACCAAAGTGCTTTTGTGTGATATTACTCTTCCATTTCCGACCATCGCGAAACTAAGCTGTAGCTTCCGAGGTGAAGCCATCAAGGCCATCTCGATGCCGTCACAGTGATGTGGTATTGCGAGGAGAGCGGAGATGCAAGCAGTGCAGTTGGGTTTCGGGAAATGGGAAAATGATGGCCGCAACAAGAGTGCAGCAAGCTCGGCAACAACCACACTGACACAACGACTCTGACACATGTTGGTCACAATAAGCAGGTCCGTACTTTGCATGATGGCAACGAAAGATGCGTGACATGTCTGGCCACACAGACGTGCTCATGCCAAGGTAGCAGGCGCTGCGGTACCCCAGTTCACAAGCCCAAAGCTCTTGAAGTCTTAAGCTCCAAACCGTGAAACCTAACCTTAGAAACTGATTAGGATTGCCGGCACCCACCTGTGCGCCTGCTCCAGTTGCAAAGAGTGCGGGCCTTGGCGGTCGGATCAGCCGAACGCGGCAGATTTAGCGTACTTATGCAATCTTGTGAATGTATTTTCATATGTTTCTGCACATATTATGTGTTTGTGCAAACATACACACCTGAAATCACATGAAGTTTTGCACACATAAATACATGGCGAGACTTTGAGTTATATAGATGTGTTCATTTTTAGTTTACTTCGTCCAGCTAGACGCGGCAGCGCATTCCAAAAGGGTACAGGCAATGCAGAACACAAGAGGACCACCCAACACAAAAGACGTAAACAGCAAAAACTGAACAGCGACAGCTAGTAACACCTCATGGGCAACGCAGCAATTGGAACTGTTGGAAAATTCAATGCAAACTACTGCAGCAGGGTTGCCGTACGCGGAAGGCGGTCACGTGGTTAGCAGTGCTCAAAGAACTCCAGGAGCACAGACCCTTGCATCCAACTGATAAGTCTCCCAAATCTAGCTCCCCCGGAGTTTGTAAGACGCGGGCAACTGCGTGAACCCTTCTCGTATGTAGCGGGCCGCTCGACAGAGCACACGGCTCCCATCTGCCACTGTCACTCGCTAGATGGCTATCCAAAGATGGACACTGGTGTACCTTCCAGACAGCGCCGCCCAAACGCAGAAAGAAATTGTTCTGCGTCGGTCTTTTCTGACCTATCTTGGCCGGCAAAGGCAGCCAACTCCCTGAACTCGCTCGTTTCGAACGGTTTCAGGGGTTAGTCGTCTTGTGCGCAAGGCAAATCCAGCACTCCGTCGTGATGTTTGTACTGAAACCCAATCAATGTTCAGGAGATCGACGGAGCGTCATTTGCAGGATTTAATTTCAGGACTTCGATTCAGGGTGTCGGGTTTGTTCGGAAAGGTTGTCTCAGCGTTCTGCGACCTGTCCAACATATCCGGTTGGTCAAGGTTTGGGGTTGATGGTTTAGCGCTGAGATGTTGGTGTTGAAAGTTTACAAGGAGAATACTCACGCACAGGGCTTTTGACTTATTGGCGCAGCGTTTGCCGATGTCAGTTCTTTGGGAAGCTCCATACGGCCTGAATGGCTTAAAAATAAACGTTCCTCTACATTGGTTGTCCTACTTGGGGTTCCTTTTAGCAGGAATCCTGACAGCATTGCTGTGGTTTTGTGTTGGGTGCCATGCTCCGATATAGTGCTTAAAGCTTGGGTGTCATGTACCGGGCAGGAGGGTTGGATTGAACCCCGAGCCCCAAACTGCTACATCCCTTGTCAGAACCCCAGACGAATGCCCGGTGACCAGCAGCAACGCGACCCTGAAGCCAAAACCCCAAAGTCCGAAATTGATACGGACGTGTAGAGTCTGGTGTATATGTGGGTTGAAAGCTTAGTCTGCAGGGCTCCAGGGTTTCTGCCGGGGTATTGAAGGTTACGGGCTCAGCGTTTATTCGTTCGGATTCAGATATCGGGGCCAGCTTGGAAGTTCATTGGGGTCAAAGGATTTGCAGCTCAGGCACTCTGCGGAAAGGACCGGAAGTTTTCGGCACTTCTGCTGAGGCTTAGGGTGTTGCGTTGTGTTTTCTGAGTCCCAGAGTTTTCCGGAGCGGCAGCTGCAAAACAGTCGCTCTGGGAGCTGAAAGCACTAGGAATAAAGGCTTACGCGCGTGAGTTATCGGCAGTTTTCCTCAAACTCTGCAGCACTATTCGCCTCGGGTCGTATTCAAAAAACGCACTTCAAGGTGCTAAAGCTCGACACCCTAAACATGCAAAAGCCCCCCTCGCAAAAAGAAAACGGGTCAAGTTAGTCAAGGATTTGGATTTAGGAATCTATGTGGCTCTTTCTTGAGTGTTGCTGCTGAAATTTTCCAGGCGAGTTGTTGTTGACAGTACTGGCTTTTAGATTTGCCCTGCAGAGCTAAAAAGTGTGTGCGAGCTCAACCAAACGGGTCCTGACAGTTGAGGGTGAACCGTGCAAGAGGTTCTGACCAGTTTGGTTCAGGTTCCGCATGCTTTGGGTTGCAACTTAATCCCCCAACCCCGACTTCACGCCCCCACTCTACGACCTGGCTTCTACTATGGGCCTGCAGCAACAAGCACTCCTGAGGCCTCGAACACCGCAAAAGCCGAATCAGACAGAAGCCTAGAAATTCTCGGCCTTCAAACCCGAAACCCTGAACGTCGCGAGAGTCCAAACCCCTTGGCAAGGTCGCGTGGTGATGAGGAGCTGGCAAGGGCGCGTGCCAGAGTGGAGGCAGGATGTCATGATGGCCTTGACCAGACAGAAGACTCATGTGACAAGATGTTGCAGGGACTGGAGGTCTTCAGCAGTACGAAGGAGGGTTATGCGAGTTCGGCTAAACCGGCGTTTCTGCATGTACGGGTGTGCAATCCCTTCGACAGGGTGGGCCGGCTACAGCCTACTCTACTGTAAGCTTGAGAACACATCTCAGAAGCCATGAAGCCCTTCACGCTCGAACCGGAAGACATGAGCCTCAAAGGTTAAGCCCTGCATCTTAAATCGTGCAATTCCTGAACCCCGGCACTCGACCCTCAGGATTTAAGCCTTTGAACTATCGTCCCTGCGAAACCCCGAACCTCAAAGCCTGCAACTCAAACCTTAAAGCCCAAACATGCAGCCCTAGACCGCGCGTCGTACAGCTTGAAACTGTAAACTTCCATTCTTACCCCTTCACCTCCAGTTTCGGACTCGAGAGCTCTCTTCCCCAAATCCCCTCAACCTTTAGAGCCCACATCCCGACTGTAGCATGTTGGTTGACAGCCATGCCAGGTCCTGCTGAACAGTGATGGATAGGAGGCCCCAGCTTCGGAGAAGAGAGGTTCAGGGTTGATTGGGTCATGGTGAGAGTTGAGAGGTTTGGGGTTCGCGTTTTCGGATTCAGAGTTGGGGCCGCCACGATTGGGGTGTGGCCGGCAGAATTGTTGAAGCCATGTGCCAACAAATGTGTTGGGCAAGGAAATGTGAGGGTGCAAGGGAGGGAAACAGCGACGCTCATCTAGGGAAACACCCTCCCAGATTACTCGTTCTACTCCAAAAGTGTATCGAGCACCAGAAGGTTCTAAATGGATAGCCGGATAAACCATGCAATGTCATTTACAAACATGGACTATTTCACTAATTACACCGGATGATGTAGCTTGTGAAAGTGCTCATCATACGCAGACCCCATAACCCACAGCCTTGAGCATCTGATTTCCGAAATCTCGCTGACTCCTACTGCCGCCTGTGCCACAACTCAACCCTGTGGAAGCAACAAAACCCTTCAAAGCCGCAAGCCTAGGCCCCAGACCCCCACGCTCGGTCCGAAACACAAGACCTGAAATCCCGCAACCCGCACGCCCAAGGAAACCCAGATCTCCCTTTCTTGGTTCAAGCCTTACGCCCAAACAAGCCACGAAAACCGCAAATTTGAAGTCCCGAGCCTTGAACCCTCAGCGCGACACCATACATGTTTTGGAGAAATTGTGGGTTTTTTGGGTTCTGTGGGCTCTTCAGGGCTTAAGGGGCTTGCAGAGAATTCGGCTTTTGTTACTCGAATTCCACCTTGCAGGATGTTCGGAGTTCCTGACCGTCTTGTTGAGTTGTTTGAGGTTGGATGTTGGGCCTTGTTGGTCTTGGGTTGGGTGGGATTCCGTAGCTTTGTGAGGCGCAGAAGTTCTAGAATTCCGCCACGGTTACAGAATGTTCTCCGGCTCTGTGGGTGGGTCCTGTTTCTGGGCATTCACGGCTTGGAAGTCAGCGCTTAAACCCAGTAGCTAGAAGAATCCTGAACCCTGCACTGCAAACCACAACCTAGCCTAGCACACCAAAACCAGAAGCCCTTAGAAAAGCACTGAATTTTGAAACCCATGATATTTCTGCTTTGCACATTTCTTGAATCGTCCTGACACTTTAAACCCTTCTGTTGAAGAGTCTACCTTGGGGCTAGGCCCCCATATGGTGCATGGGCGCTACACATTCACCTACTTCTGCCGACAGACATGACAGGCTTTCGGAAGGGATCCCGAACAGACCCGAGGCTGATCCTGACACAATAAGACATTCAGAGTTTGAAGAGAGCCTCACATGTCGCACAGATCCGACAGAGCCGAGAAATGAAGCCGAAGTATTGAATCTTTTCAAGCCTTTGTGAGGTTTCCGATGTATGTGTGGTAGTTAGTCATATCCAGCATGTATGTGTGCTTGTTCGTCTTGTTCTTCTGTGTTTACTGGTGCTTTCGCCTCTTGTCCAGCGTGCTCGCACTTTGAACCCTAAAGCCTGAAATCAAACCCTCGGCGCACTAGCTTTGTCTTCTGTGCTGCAGGGACTGCCCTGCCTGCTGCTGCGGTTCCTTGAATGCACAGAGCCAAAGTATCCCGACATCCCATTCGTCATGTAGTCCATCTACCCTCCAGACCCAGCCGTATCCACCCAGCACAGTTTGCTTTCTCTTGCAAGCTGTGCTATCTGGAGGATCCGTCAAGACGAGTATTCGTTCTCGTTGTCATCTACAACAGACTGGGTGTGCGACACTTCGAGAAGGCGTTGCAGTCTGCAATGCTTTCGACTTGTGGGCTCCACAAGGTTTTGCACCACTACCGGCCACGCGATGTAGTAGATGCATGATCGAAGGTTCCGCACTCCGATCTCCCTAAAACAACACAAGGCTGGATTTCACCTGCCGCATGCCCTGCGTGGTATCCGACTACGAACCGTGACCTCATCTGGCTTTCCGAGTTGTGAGACCCTGAACCCACACAGGGTATAACCACCACAGTTTCGGTCTCCATAAGCCGAAGTCGCCAACAAGGCCAAGTCCTGCAGCAGAAAATGCGAGCAGGTGCTCAGTCCTCGTTTACTGGTGATTGGGATGTCAACATTCCAAACTGAGCTAGTCGTACTTAGGGCGGTATATGTCAGAGCTCGAAAGTCCCCCAACCCGCTGTTCCTGAATCCGTGTCCACAAGCGAAGGGTCGCTTCCAACTCACTTTGAAAGCCCTGCCACAGACCTCTGAACTCTAAACATCAAGCCCCTATACCGCCCTAGACCCCTGAAGCCCCTGAGCCTGAAACCCTACAAGTATTCAAGGCTTGTCCGCTGTCGCGGAACATCGGCGGCCACGTGCTGCGCAAAGACGCAGTGACTGGCCTGGCTTTTAGGGTGAGGTTCGTGGGAACTTCTCCTTGTCTGATATTGGTGCTTGGGTTCCGGCTTCAGAGATGCCTTCACATACACACGAGGCCACTATCGCCAGCGACTGTTAGAGAAAAGCATAACACTGCAAGGCAATGGGCGGCATCTTTAGCAACGATGCCACTCCAGAAGAGCCCCTTGCATGCACTCGGCCTCAACGTACCGACAACCCTTTCTCAGCATAACGCCTAACGGGCCTGAAAGGGTTCAAAAGACGAGGGTTGTTTGGTAAGCAGGGTGTTGTTTACTACGTACAGGGCACGGGCATAGTGTGAGTCAGTCCGTAAGCCCGACAGAAAGAGCAGCCATTGCAAGGTCATGGGTGCCGTCTTCAGCGAGGACCCGCCAACTGAGTCCGAGCTACTTGCACGCACTCGGCCTCAACATACGGACAACCCATTCTCACCATGACGCCTAACACCCTACGGCTGAACACCCTTCTCAGGCTGCTCGGCGAATCAGGCGGGGTCGGGCCAAGTCCTTTTACGGACCGCCAGACTCACCGCAGAGGGTTCAGGGCTTGTAAAAGATTCTGGAAAGTGGTTGCAGGCAAATCTCTCGGGATTCATGTCTGGGGGGGGGGGGGCAATCGCGAAAACCGTCACGATCAGCTTTGCATGCACAATGCCCACGCCCGAACTCCGAACTGCTGGCCAGTTCGGTCGTGGGTGGAGCATCGCCTCGAGGCCGCTCGGACGCAGCATGTCGGTGCCGTGTGGGTTGGGGCTTGATGTCCTCTCCAGACAGCATCGGCTCCCTTCTCAAGGCTTTGAGGAAAGCCCGGCTTGGATGCATCGTTTTGCATATTCTTCTGGATGTTTGCGTCGAGGGTTTCGAACCAAGAGCTTATAAGCAATATTCCTTCAATTAGGGGTCCACAAATATGATTTAGGGTATATTCCTTGGGAGGAGAGCTTCTCAATCAGTGGTCTACGTTCCGTGACTTCGGGGTGTTTGTCTGCATGTCCCCGTCTGAGACAACCCAGGTATATTACATGGACCGTATATAGTATAGTATGATATGCTGTAAAACCCCGAATTTTGCAATATCAACCCGTGCAGCCGAAGTTGTCAACACATGTCAGGGCAAAGCCCGTCCTTGCTGAGTAATAAGCACGAAGCACGCCCTTGACAGGCAGCTCCTAAGCCTTAACCCATCCACCTTAACACCTAAGCTCGGACACCCTAACTTCTAATCTCGACTCCTGCAGCCCTATCCTCACACTGACATGAATCCTCCGGCAACCTTCCTGCTTAGCCCGATCCCCTAAATCCCAAACCCGTTAAGCTCTACAGTAATAATCCCCTACATGTTGGTAGACGGCCTATCGGCAAAGGCCTCAACAGATTCAGATTCAACGTTAACGCAAGGTGATGGGTAAGAGCTGAGAGCGGGCAACGGCCTTCTGAAGCAGTCCGACAGGAAAGCCGAAAATCGTATATGGGGTCGTTTCTTTAATTTGACTAGCGAGCTTCGATTTCATTAATGTGCTTGGCTTCCGCCTCCAGCTTGGTACATACCAGTCACATTGCGATCGACTGTTCTAATTAGCAAACCGAAACGCCATCACAGAACTCCGATCACGCAAAGCCTCGGTGACTAAGACGGCAGCCCAGACGTCGTAATACCGACTGTGAAGGTGCCCAAGCGTCGGTCAAACATCATAGCCAACACACCTCGTCGTCCACGTGCGTTTGGGGGGCTGGGTCGTTCCATGAATCCTAGGTTTTTCAGCATGCTAGCGATCAAGCGCAGCTAATTACGCTTGATGAAAATGGGGGGAAGCGGAGGCTGTCGGTATTAAGTTTGTACATCCTAGGCATCCACCGATGAAGCAGCCGTAACAGCCGCGACGGCGGCCAGGGGGCCGTACCACAAGGCATCCGCCAGCTCCCACGATTCTTGAGCTTGGGATTTCGCTCGGTAAGATCATCAAAGAGCCTGGTAAGAAGCGTTACATGTCGAGATCCGCATAAGCCGCAGGCCTAGTCTACAAATGCCCGGTCGTTGAGTCCACTTTGTCGTGACAGACCTGGTGGTGGTGTTGCTTTTAGTTGTCTGCAACTACACGCGGGTACTGCGACATGATCGAGAGGTGCATACGAGTTCCGGGACTTCCGAGAGAGACATTTGTTGTGCAACACGCCCAATCCAGATCCAGCTTTGCACAGCTCGGGATGTTGCCAGGGCCTGGAGCTGCTGTGCTAACTGGTGGCGGAGGCAATGCCCGTGTTCAAAAAACTCCTACGCATGTCGCCGGCCTTGCCGAACTATCGGTCTTGGAGTTCACGCTGTTCACGCCCAATCAGGAACGACTAGGGACCCCCGCAAAAAAGCTCCTATGCATGTCACAGGGCCGACGGAAGGCCTGACGAAGATGTCGCATCAGAAGCCTTTACGAATGTGTTTGTCGGGGAACAATGTAGCATCACAGTAATCTTCATGTAAGCCCATGAAGGGAGACCTAAGCGATCGCAGGTACACTATCAATGATCACATGATTAAGCCGGCCGAGTTTGGTTTGTTGCAGGCGGATGAGAACCCGTGTCTGGGCCAGTTAAAGGCTTAAGGTCTAGGAGTTTAGGGCATCGGGTTCAAGGATGAGGGCGAAGAAAGAGACTCGGGTTTCTAGGGGCTTTGGCAGAACAGTGTAAAGTTAGACTACTGCAATGTGTAGGGTTTAGGAAGCTAGGAGTTTATAACGTTGTGACGTTGGGGGTTCAGGATTCTGCAAGGGTGGAACAACCCTAGCATAAGGGTTTGCAAAGGTTTTGTGAGAGATGCATCCTTTAAGGAGTCTGTCGTTCAGGGTTTACGGCTTTTCGCCGACGGGCCTAGCGGGTAGGGCTTTGGTGTGCAGGCTTGGCGTGAGCCTTGGAGACCCGGAGAACGCGCTCAGGTTTAGGCTTTAGTTTTAGCGGTTTCGGGCTTGCCGATAACTAACACAACACCTCATGATCAATCAAGGCGCGTACAGATCCAAGTCCGGGTCTTGGATCCCAACCGGAATGTCCTTGGCAGCCTCTGTCAGTCCCCCCCAATGAAATCCTTCAGGTACGTCCTGTTGTACCGCCGGAAGGACGCCCCGGCGACTCCATCGTTAAGGATTCCACAGAGGCTCGCGAGCTCCGTGAAGAAGGCCAGGCATCTGGGGTTTAGGTTTCAGGGTTTAGGGGTGTAGGGGTTTACAAGTCTCCCAGGCACCGCGTAGTTCTGCCACACGAGGCTGGTGCTGTTGCCAGTGCTCCTGATTGTAGGGAAAGACACCTGGATGACCTGACTGTGGAATGTATCATCAGCACGTTCGTCCGGGGGCGACAGTTGCATTCTTTCCACCACTTCGTCCATACAGCTGTGTGCATTCATAGATGTGCGGTCCGCTGCCGCAGTTTTGTGTCTCTGCAAGCTGCGTCGCTATTTCTTGCCAGAGAAGCAGTATTGCCCCTGCATATCCACGACCAAGCTCTCCCGCGTATCACCGGCGTGGAGCACTGACAAGGCCATGTTTTCTTTAAGGTGCGCCCAAAACAAATCTCAGTCAAATTTTACTGGGACACTTCCACTGTGTTTGGCCGGATTGTTGTTGTAACTGGTATTGCCGCTGTTGTTTCTGGTGGTTGCATCATCGAATGCAGTTGCTTACCCATAAGCCCGCTGCGCGGGCTTTGGCCGTAAACCTAAACCTTAAACTCTAAACACTAAACCGGTAATGGAGCGGACTTTTAAAAAAAGACACTAAACCGTTAAACCTGAACTCTTCCAGGCCAGTGGGTCTCTCGTGGATTCCCTAGTCCTGGTAGTTGCCGCCAGGCCACAAAGTCCTCTAAGGAGATGGAAAAATCGGAGGGGTGCATCCCGGCCCATGCCACGGTCTCAGAGGTTCAAACAACAAGTAGACGGCCTGGGGTTCGGGTTTCAGGTTAGAGGTTTGGGTTTTTGGTTTCATTTTCTCGGGAATGCTTCACAGCATGTTCGGACTCTTAATCAGGAAACCAACAGCGATGAGAGCTCAGTAAGAAGAGTAGCCGAATATCATGATCATCATCGTCGTCATCAGCATCAGCAGCAGCAACAGCAGTAATCGTCACAACATGTATGCACATGGATTGGCGGTTCGAATTTGATTAACAACCACATTACCAATCAACAAGTTGGCACTTAGTGATGCATCACATGCTGCGTGATGTTATGGTCATGTCTTCCTGATCTTATTCACGTTCTTCTTGTATGGTCTTTCACCGTTTGGGGTCTATGCTGGCATGATGCTCTTGAGGTTTTCTGCAGGCTACAGCACCTGAGGCACCAATCTCTAAGCCTGAGACTTGCGGGTCCTTGCGAAGATCTAGGCCCCTTGACTTGAGCCCAAACCTCGAAACCTCCAAACCTGCCATCTGCTTCGGCCTCTCATGTCCTTTATATGTGTACTTTCCAAGTCCGAATAAACATAACATACAGCATACGGTTTTTTGCGGTGCAGAAAACTTTCACTATACAGGGGTGCTGCAAGAGCACGCCACTGTGTTCCGGCTTGTGTTTTTTTTCAGAGCGTAGGGTGTAGTATTCAGGCTGTTAGGTGTATGGTTGGGGGTATCGGATGGTTTCTGTATGAGGGGGTGTGGGTTCAGGCTTTGGTGTAATTCTAGCCTCTGGTTCTATGCGTGTTACCCTGCAGAAGTAGGGCTTGCAGGGCCTAGGTACAGGCTGGCAATGCTTTCTGCTAGTCTTCCGGCATCTAAACCCTAAACATCCCTAAACCCTAAACTCTAAGCCCTAAGCCCAACACTCTGAGCCCTAAGCCCTAAACCTTAAGCCCTAAGCCCTAAACCCTAAGCCCTAAACCTTAAACCCCAAGCCCTAAACCCTAAGCCCTAAGCCCTGTAGTCCTTTTAGAAACACTGCCTTCGCTCAGGCGCCACAGCCCACGGCCCATCCGATGCAGCGCACGGCCAATGCCACCTGGTGGCAGAGCCCTGGGGCTCCAAATAGCCCAGAGTAGGTACTATTTATAGACTTTAGACCCCAAAGTAGGTGCTATTTGTACCTTTTTGTTCCGGGCCTCCTGCTTCTTCAGCATGGAAGGTGCATGCATTGTCTAGAGGAACAAACCCTCAATCCTGAACCCTAAACCTAAACTAACTACCTCCAACACCCGAAATGTTTAGAAAGATAGGATCGGGACAGGATGCAGGAGAGATTGTTGTGCGTGCCAGGAAGATTTCCCGGCGCTTGGCGCCAAGGTTGCTGCGCGGCGACGCTAGAGGCAGCCCCTGCTAACTCAAAGGGTCTTGAGTATTGCTTTTTCGGATACTTTCCCAAATCATCACAGTAATTGCTTCTTCAGAACCAGACAGAACCGCTGGCCGGGCTCCCGAGCCCTCGAAGCTGGCATGGCCCCCCGGGATAGAATCTACCTGCATCGATCCGTTTGACTTGCATTACATCAAGGCTCCTTCTTTTTGTATGGCGGTATGCACCTATAGGTCCTGAACCTTTCACCAGACACCCCCGGACCTTCAAGCCCTTCCTGAATCCTAGACTCCGAGCTCCTAAGCTCTCATCCTAAGCCCTAGACCCGAAGCCTTTAGAACACCAGACCCCGAAACCTTAAATCCGAAACCCCAAACTCCTAGAGCCCCAAAGTCTAAAACCCATAGCCTTGAATACGAAACCGTTACGAAACCCCAAAACTCAAAGGGTCCTTCGAACTGTGTTTTTCTACCTTTTTTGAAATGTCATATGGAGGCCAGGACGCCATCTCGAACCATGAACACACTCTACCCGAAGCCCTAGACCCCGAGCCATTGCTCCGAGAAAATCGAGGACGATGGTGAGCAGGGGTCATACAGCCTTGCGGTTATGGCATGTTATTAAATATCTTCAGGCCAAACCTCGACGCACGTAGTAGTAAAGTAGGTAGCCTTTAGCTTTTTTGTGTTACTAGAGAACTTCAATAAAACCCCAAACGGGACCAGCAAGACGCTGATCACTACAAGTTGTACAAGCCGAAGATTAATGTGGCAATGTGTAGTCTGCCGTGCATCTCGCATGCAGTGTTCATCAGTTTGCCAATGTGTTGTTGACTTACACTGGTCTTTGTATTGAAATGACTGCTGAAGAGATTCTTACGGCAATCGGCATTGCAGCCATACCGCCATCGCCGCACCAGCTAGAGCAAGCCCGGCGTCGACTAGCTTTTACGACTTGTAGCCTTTCAAAGACAGGTGCTCGTGCGAATGTACTTGTGTACGTGTAGACTCAATCAAGCGGGGCTGAGTCGTTCCATGAATCCCGGGTTTTAGCGCATGTTGGCGATGAAGCGCGGCCCTGCTTGATGAAAAATACGGGGAAGAGGCAGAGATCTAGTTCGAAAGGTGTGTATTAAGTTTGTACATCGAAGGCATCACACAGCACATCACAGCACCAACGAGGCAGCCGCAACAGCTGCGACCGCGGTCAAGGGGCCGTACCACAAGGCATCCGCCAGCTCGCACGATTTTTTCCGTGCCCGCAAGCCAGACCTTCAAATCTACAGCGCTTCGTCTGTGTTTTTGCAGTAAGTTCGGCTCGCTACTCTGTAAGTGCTTGCGATCGCCGCGACATCATCAAAGAGCTTCGTGAGAGGCGTTACATGTTGAGATTCGCATAAGCTGCAAGCCAAGTCTGCAAATGTACGGTCGCTGAGTCCACTTTGTCGTCATAGACCTGGCGGCATTGAGTCTGGTTGTTTGCAACTGCACACGGGTGCTGCAACATGATCGAGAGTTGCATAAGCAATTTGGGTTTTGCGAGAGTGGGAGTCGTTGTGTGCCAACTGGTCGCGGAGGCAATGCTATTAGTGGGTCTTACGTAACTCTGTTTGTCCACGCTCGCAAATACTTTTATTATTTTTCTTATGAATTTTGTTGATCTTTCAAGTAATGTGCCCTAGCATAGAAAATGAGGATGTTGAGGTTACGTGCTTTAGTAGAGCTCACTTCACGTGTCAGGCCGGGCGCATTTCTTGAGCTGCTAGCGAGTGCAGTCGTGAAGTGATAGCCCTGACCTGGTGCTTGCCATCAAGGCAAGCTGCGGCAAGCCATCTACTGTTGCATCATTCTCCGTTCAGTTTGTGTCTGCCGCTGGCATATTCCGCCTTTAATGCGGCAAGCCGTGGTGGAGCAAGAGGACATAGTAGGAGGAAGCTAAACCACACCATCAGCGATCCGGAGATAGCGGCAGCGTTGCTTTTGGTTGTCTGCAATTACACGCGCGTACTGCGACATGGTCGAAAGTTGCATAAACACTTTGGGACTTTCGAGAGTGGGAATTGTTGTGCAAAACGCCCAATCCAGATCCGGTTTTGCACAGCTCGGGGTGTTGCCAGGGCCTGGAGCTGCTGTGCCAACTGATGGTGGAGGCGAGCAGCCTCTGATTCTCGAGGTTTTCGGAAGCGCAAGGCGCTGTTTTTGGGTTTAGGTGTTGAGTTCTCGTCATCGATGTGGTGGGTAGCTTGGACGCACTTCAAGGGGTTTGGGATGTTTTCGGAGGTTTAGGATTTGGCGGTTCAGGGTTGAGGGTTCGGTGGTATTGAGGTTTAGGGTTGGGGGCAATTCGCGTAAGAACAAGGCCTTCACCAAGGCGACGGGTAAGAGTTGAGAGCCCGGCTGAGCGAAATGTAGGGGTGGATGACATTTTTTTTATATATGGGATTGAGACTTAAGGGGGGGGTTTTGGGGGTCGAGGTCCCTAGAACGGGGTAGTTCGTCTTAGGGGAGGTGCCCAGTCGGACATCAGCCACAAACTTTTAACCTGTTGGATTCCTTGATGGAGGTTTAAGAATTAAGGACAGGGACACTTCCACCGTGTTTGGCCGGGTTGTTGTTGTAACTGGTATTGCCGCTGTTGTTTCTGGTGGTTGCATCATCGAATGCAGTTGCTTACCCATAAGCCCGCTGCACGGGCTTTGGCCGTAAACCTAAACCTTAAACCCTAAACACTAAACCGTTAAACCTAAACTCTTCAAAGCCATTGGGTCTCGCGTGGATTTCCTAGTCCTGGTAGTTGCCGCCAGGCCACAAAGTCCCCTAAGGAGATGGAAAAATCGGAGGGGGTTTTGCGATCGCTTAGGTCTCCGCGGCCCAGCCGATGCAGCGCATCCCGGCCAAGGCCACGGTGGCAGAGGTTCGGACAACAAGTAAACGGCCTGGAGTTCGGGTTTAAGGTTAGAGGTTTGGGTTTTTGGTTTGATTTTCTTGGGAATGCTTCACAGCATGTTCGGACTCTTAATTAGGAAACCAACAGCGATGAGAGCTCAGTAAGAAGATCAGCCGAATATGATGATCATCATCGTCGTCATCAGCATCAGCAGCAGCAAGAGCAGTAATCGTCACAACATGTATGCACATGGATTGGCGATTCGAATTTGCTTTACAACCACATTACCAACCAACAAGTTGGCACTTAGTGATGCATCACATGCTGCGTGATGTTATGGTCATGTCTTCCTGATCTTATTCACGTTCTTCTTGTATGGTCTTTCACCGTTTGGGGTCTATGCTGGCATGATGCTCTAGAGGTTTTCTGCAGGCTACAGCACCTGAGGCACCAATCTTAAAAGCCTCAGACTTGCGGGTCCTTGCGACGATCTAGGCGCCTTGACTTGAGCCCCAAAACTCGAAACCTCCAAACCTGCCATCTCCTTTATATATGTACTCCCCAAGCCCGAATAAACATAACATACAGCATACGGTTCTTTGCGGTGCAGAAAGCTTTCACTATACAGGGGTGCTGCAAGATCACGCCACTGTGTTCCGGCTTGTGAGATACTTCCGGCTGGCAGCAGTGCCTTTTTGTTCCGGGCCTCCTGCTTCTTCAGCGTGGAAGGTGCATGCATGGTCTAGAGGAACAAACCTTCAATCCTGAACCCTAAACCTAACTACCTCCAACCCTCGAAGTTTGCTGCACATTGCAAGTGGTGTTTCGGGTGTTTAGAAAGAGAGGATCGGGACAGGACACAGGAGAGATTCTTGTGCGTGCCAGGAAGATTTTCCGGCCCTGGGCCGCGGCCCGCCGCCGCGGCGACGCTAAAGGCAGCCCCTGCTAACCCAAAGGGTCTTGAGTATTGCTTTTGTTTCCCAAATCATCACAGTAATTACTTCTTCAGAACCAAACGGAACTGCTGGCCCGGCTGCCCTCGAAGCTGGCATGGCCCCCCGGGATAGAATCTACCGGCGTCGATCCGTTTGACTTGCATTACATCAATTTGTATGGTGGTATGCACCTTTTGGTCCTGAACCTTTCACCAGACACCCCCGGACCGTAAAGCCCTTCCTGAATCCTAAACTCCGAGCTCCTAAGCTCTAATCCTAAGCCTCAGACCCGAAGCCTTTAGAACACTAGACCCCGAAACCTTAAATCCGAAACCCCAAATCTAAACCCATAGCCTTGAATACGAAACCGTTACGAAAAGCCAAAACTCAAAGGGTCCGACGAACTGTGTTTTTCTACCTTATTTGAAATGTCATGCGGACCCTTGGGCCTTTTCGGGGATTCTAGGAACCCATTAAATGTACATATAGGGTATATAGTAGGTACCCATACAAGGCACGGCTAAACCCTTAAACCCTAAAGCCCGCTAAAGCCCAGAGGACTCCTAAACCCCATAAGTCGTATGGTTCCGGGTTTGGGGCTTGGGCCCCCGGGATGGTCTTCGGATTGTTTCAATCAACCTTTTGTTTCAGGGATTCTGGGCTTTGAGCAGTAAGTAACTTTCGCATATCACCTTTATGAAATCATAGCTTGAGGGCTTTGGGGTTCGTACGGGACTTAGAGAGCTGGTCCTGGAGTCTGAGACTCCAAGCGCATATTGCCAGCTACCCTGAACCGAGAACTTCTTAATTCGATGCAGTATGATCCTTAACCTCTGACAAATAGCCTGCCCGGCTTGTCAACTAGACAAGACGACCACACCATCAGCCATCCGGAGATGGCGGCGGAGCAACAAGAACTGTCGTAGACCAGCAGAACGCAGATAGCATCCCTGGCAACGCAGCATTCGAGTAATCTCCTGCCAGAGGTGAGAACTGCATAGGAGGTGACAGAGTTTGTCCACATCCTACGTACGTATCTGTGCGGACCCACACGTCAACATGAAAGAGTGGTTTGTAAGCCAAGTGTCTGCTATCATGCATGGCGTCACGGTTACCAGGAGCCCCAAACCCTAACCTAAACCCTGGACGTCCTATGCTTGGTACTTCTAGTGGCGTTTTAAACCCCTGCAGCCCCTAAACTCCTCTCCTTCACTTCGGAACGAAGGCACGGCGTGCAGACCTCTGGACATGCCGAGGCTGCAGAGGTCACTGAGCTGCAAGTCAGGACAGCTGCTGCAGCTTGGGACCACCAGACTTCTCTAAGCCCTCAACCAAGATGGATAGTCTGCATCGGCTTAAACCAAGCACCACGGGCAACCCTAAGCTTGAAAATTTAGGGCCTGGGGGTTGACAGGTTTGAGGTTTGGAATTGTTAGAGCCCTGAACCCGTAGGTTTGGACCGTTACTGGCGTAGCAGGGGCACGAATCTTGTTCGGATGCCTTCGAGGTATTCCTTGTAGTTCAGGGTTCCTTTAAGGGTCTTTGATTTCGGTCAAGGCGGGTAAGGGTTGCGGGCGTAGAACTTACGTTAAACTATCACAACCAGCTTTCTTATTCTTCTAGGTTCTCATTATATACACCCTAATTTAATATACACCCTAATATAGAGTTTATAGGGACCCGACGAAAAAGTAGGGCTTGGTCGTTAGCGGTAGGGCATGAAGGTTGATGCCTCCCTGCCTAAAGCCCCGGATTACTCTGCAAGCTCGGAGAGTTCTGTAGGGGTTGCTTCAAGGGGGGGTAGGGTACCCTTTGACGGGTTCCCATGAGGTTTAGGGTTTCTGGGTCGTTTTTGGATCTAGTTTTACATTTTGTCATAAGAAACACCCAATAAGGATTGACAATCATCGTTTTTATTAAAGCCGCAACAGGTCGAGGACATCATAGCTGGCCAGGTTTAGGATCCTAAAGAGTTCTTGTTTCTGCATAAAACTGCTGGAGTGTTGCAGCAACTGGTGTAATTTAAAGGCCCTAAACAGTGATTAAGCAAGTCGCATTGGTGGCTCCTTCCTGTGTACCTTTGGGGCTGGACAGCCAGCGACAGCCAGCTGAAAACGGCATGGCTGCCCTGGGGCCCCTGGCAATGGAGCAATTCAATTTCGAAGACAGGTGCCAGGGTGCTTTGCTTTCAGTACCTCTTCTGGCCTGTTGGTAAGGTTTGCCCGACGAAGGCTGCTCTAATGCGCATCCGACACTAGAAGGAGGACACCCTCACAACCCACAGAGACTCGGGCGGAAGCGCTTCCCCCGGACATCGACCGCATCCAGTTTGAAGAACGTGCAAAAAGATGGCGTGCAGTGGTCATCTGGTCGGAACCATAAGGTTTCTACTGCGCATCACGATTGCAACGACGAGGAAACTAGCGAGACATGACGATGTTTGAGGAAGACTTGCACCAGGACGACGATGATCCTGGGACGAAGACCGTCCGACGACGACGATTACGAGAATGACGAGTACCAAGACGACGACAAGAATGACGACGACGAGAACCATAGCAACGGCATTGGGGACGACGGCGACGACGATGACGGTGGCCACCTGGACAAAGATAACTAGACAACGTGTTGTTGATGATGATGATGATGATGACTCCAATATGTGTGATGTTCATGTCGGTCATCACGCTAGTGGCCAGCTCTGCTGTATGATTGTCGAACTGGTAGGTTCGATCATATGCCTCCCTGTATGTTAGGGTTCAAAAACGGTTTTCAGGGTGTTACACGGGATTTGATCAGGCGTTCTACTGGTCGGTACTCTGGGATTTAAGGTGCTTGTTTTTTGCCTGTGTATGAACTACCTATAGTCTCCATTGTGGTTGCTTGTTTTGTTAACCAAGTTTAGATTTAGGATCCTAACCGACGCGAGTGAGAATTCATCCAATGGTCCTGCACGGCTCGCTTGTCGCTCTTGGCTGCGGTGGCTCGGCGGGCAGAACTGAGGCTGGTTTGGGGCTTCAGGGTCTTTGGGTGTAGTTCTTTTGACAAGGATGCCACTATCTAGGGGCCCTTTGCCGATTTAGGATTGCCGTCACAAGCAATACGCCATCCCTGTTCCAGCAACGACCCGAATCCATAAGCAATGTACATGGCCTTACAATGAGGGACTTATAGACAGAGAATGACGGGGATTATTTGGGGATGTTGACCACTTCGAGGCGACAATAGAGCTAACCATCCAAACAAACCTCCAAAGAACCCTTAGCGGAACCCGTATACTAATCCTTGTATTAGTAGTCCTTATACCAATAACAATCCGGATATAGTAGAGCTTTCAGCATCCCTGTTAAGACAGGGCACTGTGTTTCCGGGAAGCTGTGAGACCGTCAAAGGATCTGAACTTCGTAATTTTGCATACTATAGGGGCCCTAATAATTAGAGCAGCGTTTTGCGGCCCATTATACATAACCACAATACGGAACCGCCCAAATAGTATTGGTAATTATTAGGCCTCTACATTCAGGCGCCCCCCCATGCACCGCAAATCCGAAACATTGGCATCTTAGACGCTCCTTGCAGGTGAGTGAGGGCTTGTGGCAACGTGAACATTGGGGCTTCATACATTCATAATATAGGGGCCTAAAGAAGTGCTTATACTATTTTGGGGCTTCCTTATAGTATAACATACCCCAAAACCCTAGTCTAATTATTCTGGCCCCTACAGTACGGGCTTCTATACGGGTACTTTAGTAAACGGCTCTATTAGGGTTCTACAGGGTTTACGAGTCTAGGGTGTAAGGTTTAGGGTTTCAGGTTTAGGGCTTCCGCTTTGGCGTTTGTCAAGGTGGTGGTCACAGTGGTGGCATATGCATGGTATGCAGATCCTTGCGGCTCTGACGCCCTTTGTGCACAGGCCTTGCTGCTTGCAGTTTCGTAAGACTTGCCTTTCGGAGGTTCCCCCTTGAGCACTTCACCAAGAGCAGTAAGCGCATTCTATTTTCTGTGTGTAGTAGATGCCTGAAAGTTGGTTTGGCGAAAGAAGGGCCATGATTGGACTTGTTATGTCTAGTAAACGCTAGGAATCGGAATTCGGGAGCCGCTGTGGTGAGCCACGAGGCTTTGAAGCTTTGGTGCTCCAAGGTTTCAGGCAGCTCCAAGAATCCAGGGGTTTCGGGTTTAGGGTTTCGAGTTTAGGGTTTAGGGCGCAGTTGCCATGCCTGCTGCCCAGCTGATAGCAAAGAGCCTGGGAGCCTGGATTCAAGGGTTTATGGCTTATGATTTCGGGTTGCGGTAGGGGCTTAGGGTTTTGGGTTTCGGGGTCCTGCTGCTAAGCCCAACTCCTGCAGGCAGTTCCAGCTGCCTACTACCAGCGGGCACATGCTGCTCGGCTGGATCATAATCCTCAAACCCTGAAGCGCGGCTCTTGACTGACCTATCTTAAGACTTCAAGCCCCCAACTCGAAACCCGATACCCTCACGCCAGAGACCCAGAATCCCAAAGTCACAGCCTAAGAACACCCTGCGACATGGACCGAAATCCTCGAGCCTTACGCCGACTTGCACCTTACAATCCTTGTAACCCTTTCATGAATGGCTGCAAGTAGGTCTATATCGGTTCTATATCGGGTGAGACGGAAGCAAAAGTAGAGTCACCTTGCTTAGAACAGGATGTCTAAGTAAGTAATTACGATGTTCGTTGAAAGTTCCTCTCGAGCCGATTGCTTATAAAAACCCCACAACAGTTTTTTGATTGTTAAGGCCCTATACTACATTTAAAGGAGTTTAGAGGCTGGAGGACAAAGAATCGGTAGCTAAGGTTTCTCCGCACTCTAGTTCCACGGTGAACTTAAACCCTGAGCCCAAATCCAAAGCCTAACCCTAAGCCCCCAAACCTTCAGCCCCTGAGCCTAAGCCCCTAAACCCTGAACCAAAATCCCTCACTCCAGCTTCCTTTCTGGATTTAACATGCAATTCAGAGGCCTTCGTTGCCCTGGGGTTGGGCGAGGTGCTTCTCCGGGAAAGCTCCCTGCTGATGCTTGGCCGACGATTTTTTCGCAGCTTCGGTTCCGCTACCAGATCTTGTAGAAGCCAACTACAGTTAAGGGCCTAGAATATCTGTCGAGCATGTTTGGAACAAATTAGAAGATTGAACCCCAAGCATGTACGGTTTTGGTGGAAAGAGCTTGCGAGCTTTCGAGTTTGTACTGTACGGGGTCGGAATCAGTGCTCCCTATATAATTAGGCGTGCAATTATACCCTAACGCCTAAACCCTAAAAGGCTCTCGTATTCAGACTTCTTCAGAATCGGAAGCTTCCGGAGTCAAGATGACCTTGTGTAGCAACGGGTCTAAGTTGGATACTACTTTAACCGTTTAATAATATTCCTAATAGGGTTTAGGGTATATAGCCCACCCTAATCCCTGAGCCTTGGACCCCTCATGTAGACCGTGACAAGGTAGGGGGCAGTACCAATGGGGCTTCTGAAAGTCGCTGATGCTTCCGGGTTAGGTGGTCTAAAATCTTGAAGTTCAAGCTCGGCAACAAAATAAACCAAAAAGTAAACAAGTACATAGCATGAAAGTAATGATAATGATACGAATGGGAATATGTACATATTAAATAAATATATATATATATAAACAAACCAGTGAAGAACTTGATCTATCTATCTATCTATCTATCTATCCAGAATTGAGCACGGGGAAAAGCCTTGGCTCACACAAATCCAAGATCCTTTTTGCGCCAGTCTTCGGGCATTCTGTGCCTGAATTGCAGGAACCCTTTGAACAACCTTTTTGCATTAGGGGAGTTATTCCTCAAGACGTGATCTTTAGCAACAGCCTGCAGACCTGGGGGCTTTCCTTCCTCGGTCTCGGCCTCAAATTGTGGCCAGGAGGAGGCAAAGGCCCTTCGACCTGTAGATCGAAGTTGATGTTAAACGGAAGTTTCACTGCCAGCGCGACCCGAATATCTCATCCCAGGCCCTACTTGAAACCTCTGCGACCATCCTTTTCAGGGTTCCTTGTTATGATTTCATGATTTAGGTCCTTAAGAGGGCGCTCCCGGGCGAGAAGGCAAGCCCCCGCTGCAAAAAGCCCTTAAAACAGCTAGGTTCAAGGGACTCAGTAACAAAGGAAATAGAAATTGGGTTATCATTGCCCGAAGTAGGGTTATTCTAATTATGACCTTGCCTATAGCCTTGCCTTTAAGTAGGCTTCAACTCCTCGAGTCTTATCGAATCTGTTTCAGTATTTAGAACCATGTCCTTGAGGATCCAGGCACCTGTATGCAAACCCCGGTTAAGGCCCTCGAAACCCCTCTAAGACCGCTATAGACCCCATCGGGAGCCTTGTATTACCACTAACGCCCTCACAAAACCAAAACCTCTAAGACCTTTATGGCATACTATGAAGCCGTATAACTTGCACTGATACACACCAAAAACGAAACCGGTACAAAACCATGGGCAAACCTAGGACATCCCATGGCCTGGAAGATCGATGTGCAGCTCTTCCTCTGCAGTGAGCCGGTTTTTAGGGTTCCGGTTGTGCTTCAGGAATTGTATTCAGGTTTCTTGAAACAGTTGACTTACAGGATTTTCTCAGGTGGATATATAGTGTTCTGTGCGGCGTAGGCTTAAGGCTGGAGCCCTGTATGAGAGCATTGTGCATGTCGTTTCAACGCTGGAAACTCTGATGTTCCTAGGTCTTCACTATAGTAGCTCAACGGTAGAACGTGGCAATCAGCTCCACTGTCTGATACGACCTCTGTCAAGCCTTCATCCCATGCGTGGACCATTCTCACCTTGTCTTCTTTACATTTATCTAAAATGGGACCTGTGATCGGGATCTCAACCGGTTTCTCTCTCCATTCTTGCTGGCAATCTTCTACAACTAATCCTTCAGAATGACCTGTGATCGGGATCTCAATCAGTTTCTTTATCCATTCTTGCTGGCTTCTTGTGGCTTCATACCACCAATCCAGTTCATCCTTGTCATACTCTCCATCATCACCCATGCTCATGTCGCATACAGGGATTTCCTTCATTCTCACCATTCTCACCGAAGCTTCATCCTCTGGCTCTCCGAGCAAACCAACCAGATCAACGAAATCAAACTCATCTTCATCCACTCATCTTCATCCAGTTCTGCGATGATCGGCATCCTTCCTCCTCACTTGCTCTGAGCCTTTTGCATTTCCTGCTCTTCTTACACTCGCTGCTTCTTGATTTCCTCCTTTCTGCGTTCCTTGCTGATTCTCACTCTGGTTCCATTCCCGATTCCAGTTTCCACTTTCATCATCTTCTCTCACATTTCGAATCTGTCCTTTCTTTCCTTTTCCCTTGTCGTTTCCACTTGATCTTGACCAACACTCCGCAGCAATGTGGCCAGTCTTTCCACAATTATGACACACAACTCCTTTTCCAGTCTTTCCACCTCCTTTTCCTCTGTCACCGTAGCCTTTGCTATCAACTTGCCTCATATTCTTTCCATATCCTTTTCCTCTTCCAAATGTGATCAAGTACTTGTTCTGACAGCTGCGAAGAGTTGAGTCAAAGAGGTTCGAATGCCAACGGGGACTTTGAATTTGGGCAGAAGGTTAGGATTTCGGGTTATTTCGGGTTTTGGGGGCCTGCGGACACCGGATAAAGAGTTTAGAACAAGTCAGGGGTTCCTGTTTTGGGTCCTTCTGGGAAGGATCTTAGTTGTCGGACTAAGATCTCTTTTGCCATTTGCTGAAGCATCCCACATATGATTCCCCAGACTTGCAGACAGCAAACTCTTTTCCCTCACGGAAGGTGGTGAATCCAAGAATTAAAGCAAAGCTTTGCTCCGGAGTTAATTGCGCTGCATCGGGACGTCTTGGACCTTTTAGGCCCAGCAGAATTATGACAAGTTGCCAGTGAGCGTGGAATCACTGGTTTCCGTCCCCTTGAACACTCTCGCAAATGGTTTCTGCATATGTAATGGTCATGGTTGACTCGCTTTCCAGCATTCCAGAGTGTGCAGGGCTCAACTGTTCGTTATTTCATCGTGGGGTAGAAGTGACACGAGCCGTCTGGCCGAACCGCGCTTTGCTGTCGTTTCCCCTGAATAAGGTACCCCCTCTCAAGATCCTCGTTCCTTTCAAACGTCCAAAACACGAGGAGCCCGCCCAAACGGCGCTGGACGTGCTGAAGGCTGGGCAGGCCAGCAGCCGCCTTGCTTTGTGCGTCGCTCGGGAAAAAGGGTGCGGATTTGAGCTTTGGATGCATGGTGTAGGATTTGGACGTTCGTTGAAAGATGCCATGGGTGGAACTTCGGCGGAAAGTGGACACACGCCTCACAGTTGTATGAGAGACTCCTTATTGCAGGACCCTGCGAGGAAAGGATGCTCAGTTTTGAGAAAACCTCTGACATGTCTCTTGGTAGCATGCCCAAACCGACTCCAGCGAATGCAGGTGACTTTTCACGCACCCATGGAGCTATACAAGTTCCGACGTTTCGTAATTAGTGCTGATAAAGATTCTTGAGGGCTTCTGGCAGCCTTGCAATGTGAAGGTCACATGCAACCAGCGGCAACCTCAAAGGGCCGCCGTAGCATCTCAACAGCTATCTCAGCCGCGCAGGGGCGCAGAACATGCCTCGGCAGCATGAGGCTTGCATGTGCTGGGAAGGAGTGTGGATTATCTTCTTCTAATGCCTCCGAAGCTTGTCCGGCTCAAGCCGACGCTTCTGAGATGGACGAGCCCTGGGAATGCCAGCTTTGCCGATGGTCTTCATCTCAGTTGCGATGCCAAGTGTCACAGCCCCTTACCGAACCTCGCATGCCCCCAAAGCGCCACAAGAGCGGATCAGTCGTCGAGGGCTCCTATGTTCAACCATCTTGGAACCAAGCTGTCATGGCCAAGGCGAAAGCATCAAGGCCATTTTGATTCCGACAGTCTGCTGTGGTATTGCGAGGAGAGGGGCGCGGGGAGACTCTCAGGCAGTGCACGGGACTCGGAATAAGGGAATTGCTGGTTGCGGCGTGGTGCATCAACTCTACCGGACAACAACCACTTATACTGCTCATCGAAAGGAACTAGAAGAACTAGCAGTGGTGACATGTCCAGTGACGCTGACGTGCTCATGCCGGAGCAGTAGGCATTGCACAAAATTGCTTAGCTGAGTGAACGGCTATGTGCGTGAATCCTTACGGAACCGAGCGTCACGAACAGTAAGACCAAATATGGGCAAGAAGTGGCAAACCAAAATATGCGGACGGATTCAATCATGGACCGAAGCCGTTTCCCCAAAAAGAGAGTCCTGGAGCGGCGAAATCCTAAAGCTTTCCGGAGAGCGAAACCGTGAAGAGGACTGCTGGATCGGTTTCTCCGGCCACTCGCGTACCTGCTCCCTTTGCAAAGCGTCCCGGGCTCATGTGGGGCTGGGCTCTTTTGTGGAGAGGGCCATCAGCTTCCGGTGCAGGGGCCCAGGCCCGGTGCTGCTTTCACGACAGAATAGGCAGATGCAGAAGCGTCTAAAGGTTTCTGTACCATGACATACCGACATGATGTGTGTTTGTGTGCAGATATATCCGCATACTGTGTGTTGAAGATCTATCTGCACATGTGTATATGTGTCGACGGATGGATTTGTTCCAGTCTTGTACTTCGTGCAAGAAGCCTATTTAGCGACTTCGCGTATCTATGCATCCGTGGGGAATACAAGTCACACACCTGTTAAAGACCACACAACGAACGAAAGTGGAGAGCTGAATTAACAAGACGCATCCCTTCACATTTGATGCAACTAAGCGGCTGGCAATAACTCTTGGACGATGCACCGGGTAGAACGGGTATAGCCGTTGCACCCGAGCAGCTGACATGCGTAGTTCGAGAGTAGCAGTGTGAACCTAGCGAGTGCAGTTCCGAGAACTTGTATAGTAAGAAATCGCATTTTCAGCAAGGCTATTACAGTCGGTGTAGATCGTCCAAGTGAGTACAGTCAAACCAGAGCTTACACATGCAGGTAGTGCAATCTTATCAGCGCTCACCGAGGTAGGCGTGTAGCTACTTTGACTGACATAGCAAGCTCATTTGGCACAGTACCTACGCTGTCAACCCCTCAGACCTTGCAGCGCCAAAGTCTCAGTCCACTAGCAGATTACCCTTATTCCATGACATGAACACATTGACACCCCTGCAGAAGCAAGACCTCCCTAAGGATTTACTATCTCACCAATATTTATTGAGCTTAGCAAAAAACAGATATCGTTACATGTTTGATCGTGTCATAGAAAAATCTGAACTAACTCTTAGGTCTATTGTCTTTGAAGATACGGACCCTAAAAGACTTAATAGTCAAGTGTTCTTTCATTCCTGGATATACTGAGTATCGTTCATCGTAGTACAAAAGAGATAACGGTACCTACAGCAGGAAGGCAATATCGTCTACTACTTGAGGGCAGACACATAACGCATGAAATATACAATCTGAAGTTAGGTGCTTGCATGAATATAAGTTTTCGTGAAATAGTCTTCAAACGAATTAAGGTATCGGACTAGCTGTCATACAAATGCTTTTTGCATTGCACTGACTAGTTTCCTAGGACCGCATTGGTTGCCAGAAAAATTATCCATGATGAATATTGTTGAATATACTGTAGTATTGTCACACTTTAAGCATATAACGATGGTTTGCCTGTTACTTATATAGAAGAACAGAATGACAACAGCCATTATGTAAATACGAAATACATGTTATATATGTGATGGCATAGCAATGCAGCCATTTCAGCCAGTATTGACCAATAGTTAGAGATCAAGTAAATGTTGAAACGAGACTTCGTTGCATATTACTGAAAACACAGGCATAGCATATCAATGTTCTGAAAGCATGAAGTGCTACACTGCTACACGTACACTACTTCAATATGCACTGAGTAGTGCGTAAAAACGCAATAGATATCACGTGAGTAGCGACTAAAGAGGTATGTGCGGTTGAGCAATGATGAAGGAGCTATGATATGCGCATTCGACGGCTACATGGGATGAATACAATACTTGATGTTGCCACATGGATTCGCATTTCTTGTTAGTGTGCTGCGTTGATGGTCTTGCCTTTCCGCCAGCAGACATATTGCTGTTCACTATGACACTATACCTCTTGACGTACATAGATAAGCTGCCATGGAATTGGACATCCGATTGTGGTGCCGCGCTCGTTCCCGTACACATTCAGATACAGAGGGTAACCCCACATTCATCGGTATTTGTTGGGTTTTCGATTCACGCCGTCTACAAGCATTCAACACATCTACTCTTTTTACGGCGAAGAGGGGGCCTACCGGGTTTCCCCTCCCTGGAGAATTTACTTATGTTGCTGTATGCTTGCATGGGGGCTGTACGTGATTTTTGGATGGCTTTCTGGTGCTTGCAATAAAGAGCTTCTAACCAAGACAATATCAGCACCAGACGTCCGACATGCATCATTGTCCAATGGTCATCATTTGGTAGGTGCAAAATTGCGAAAACGATTTTGCAAATACAAATCCTAGTCGGACCAATAAAATGGACATGACTTGCTTTTTGCTACAGTTAAGATGTGAAGATACGAACAACTAGCACAACCAGTTAACCAACAACAGAAGACACAACCCAGAGTGTACGCAGCCACGAAATGTTGGATTGTGTTTGACTTTCAGCATTAACAACCCACTTTACTTGATCGACCATCATTCTACCGAGAGGTGGTGCAAACACAAGCGTGAATATTCAAATGGTATTGACTGGTAGGTTCATACGTATCCGTATCAACATCTAACATGTATAAACACCGGGCTCGGCAAGCAATGCATTTAATGCTTGGTTGGTATCTATCAAGGTTCCTGAACAAATATACCAAGCACTGAGCATGAAGAATCACCGCAGTAATTGACACAGTAAATCTTGATTCGGGTCAGAAGCCGGGATGTGCATAGTATTATCTGGGTTAGTGTTGATGAATTACAATATGTGAAAGCAACGTTGCTAGACGTAATACTAAAGCCACGCTTGATAGTTTGAACTCGACAAATAAGAACCGATGACGTAGCAGTTTAGGCATGACTGATAAACGAAAAGGAGATCGGATACCTAAGGCAATGGAGACTATACTTCCAGTAAAATTTCGAAATCTCTACGTAGGATAGTGGGTCATGAGTTGCTTTACAGTTAATTCTAACGCTACGCAACCCGCCTCGGCTCGACAGTGACGAGGGCAAGGGGAGAGAGTTTGGGGTACTAAGCAAAGGTAAATCGAAACTGTGCAGAGGAGGATAGAGGGTATTTAGTTGAACCCCCAAGACGCCGGGGTGTGGCCTAGGCGGGTTTGACAGATATGCATGAATCATTGCGCACTAGTGCGAAGACTACAGATCTTGACAGGTATAATGACACGGTCTGACAGTGTATATGACTGTATGAAGCAATGAATACATGTTGGCACAGACTTTTGACACTAAATCCGTAATGAGCCACCCTTTGGCCAATGTGAGCAAATCATCAGCATAAAGACAAACCTGGGTACCGAAGGGGGGACTAGCACATATATATATATATGAGAGAGAC
>CAJNDV010027779.1:189610-201318 GCA_905221635.1 Symbiodinium sp. CCMP2456 | reverse complement strand
CTGTTAATCTCGACCTTGTGAGGTCGGAGAGCCTTTAGGGAACGCAGGGGCTTAGGGTTTTAGGGGTTTAAGGGTTTAGGGATTTAGGGGTTTAGGGTTTAGGGGTTTAGGGCTTCGGGTTTAGGGGTTTAGGGGCTTCGGGTTTAGGGTTTAGGGGTTTAGGGTTTAGGATTTAGGGGCTTCGGGTTTAGGGGTTTAGGGGTTTAGGGGTCTAGGGTTAATAGGGCTTTAGGGTTTAGAGACCCTAGATTCCCAGGCCCCTTTTTCCAAATCCTACACCGTAAATCCTAAATCCTGAAGCCCAAACCCTACAGTAAGGGTCCATGTACTCATATAGTATATACATGGGCCCTAAAGTACCTATATAGGGACTACATTAAGGCCACTGTATATACTATATGAGCACATGGACCCTTAGGGAAAACCTTACAATCCCAGGGTTTAGGGTTCAGGGCTCAGGGTCCGGGCCAGGACCACCCTGTCCCCAAACCCTAAATCCTAAACCCTAAACCCTAAACCCCTAAACCCTAAACCCTAAACCCTAAACCCTAGGCTACAGCGTTTGGCTCTGACGACTTGTTCGGGCCCGCCAGACCACAGGACCCGCCAGGGGGCGCAAACCGAAACTGCGGTCGAAGGGGAAATCGTCGAATAGTGGTTTTTTCGGCAGGAGACCAACAGTTTCGGGTTCAAGGTTTAGGGTTTAGGGTGTAGGAGTTTTGGGTTTGGGGTTTTTGGGGTTCAGGGGCTTTAGGGCGTGAGGTTTCAAGTTGACGAACCCATTGGAGATCCCTGATCAAACTGCAGCACAAGGCCCCTTTTTATGCCAAGTCACGGACCTTCACGACCAGATCTACCGCCAGATATTCCCGACTCTTCCAACACAGCTCCATCCTGCGCTCTTTAGATTTTGGGGTTATAGGGTTTTGGGTAAGCTTTGCCCAGGAACACCTTAAAACTCAGAAGCCCGAACAAATAGCCAAACTTGAGACTGATTATGTACCCAGAGACACTGGGTATCTAAGGTTGAACCCATGGGCCCCTAGTATGGGCTCTTAGCCCTGGGATCCTTATACACCTACTATATACCCTACATGTACCCTTAAGGGTCCCTAGAAAGGCCTAAGGGTCCATATTAGGGGCCCATACTTCTAACCTTAGAGGGTAGCTTGAAGAGACAGATGCCGTCCTACTTACAAGGGAGAAGCCAAGAGCCCTCAACCCTTTGATGCTCTTAAGACCCTGAACCCTAAACCCTAAACCCTAAACCCTAAACCCTAAATTAAGACCCTGAACTGCACCTTTAGGGTTTCAGCTTTAGGGCTATAGGGTTAGAGGGTTATACGGCTTAGGGTTTTCAGGATTATAGGGTTGTAGGGTTTAGGGTTATAGGGTTTAGGGTTATAGGGTTGTAGGGTTTAGGGCTATTGGGTTTAGATCGTTAATCTTGAGCTCTCGACAGAAAGCAGCACAAAGCCAGGAAGTGTTGAAGGTTGTCCTTCGCATCGAGGGTTCACGATTATGGGTGTAGCCCCAAAGCCCCAAACCAACAAAACCATGGACTCGGTCTTAACCCCAAAGCCTTGACCCTAAATATCTGAAGAAACCAGAAAACAAACCCTAAAAACCTTACATGACATATGGTTTTGAGGGTGTAGAGGTTTGGAGGTCGAGGGTTTGGCGTTTGGGGTTTAGGGTTTAGGGTTTAGGATTTAGGGGGATGTTTTCAATTTTCAATTTCATATATTTCGGGCTTCGCTGGACCTGATGTCGGCTGTTGGGTTGGGCCGCGATATAGGGGCCTTAATCATTACCTTTTCCTTAGGGGCCTTATTTAATAATTCCCGGGTTTTTGGGTTTAGCGGTTCAGGGTTTAGGGCATAGGGGCCTAAGTAAGTACCTATTACTATTCTGGGGGGTTCGGTATTGCAAGTACGGCATAATTTACCCCCAAACCTTAAACCCTAAACCCTAAACCCTAAACCCTAAACCCTAAACCCTAAACCCTAATTATTAAGGCCCGTACATTACATGTTAGCACACGGCAAGCCGAGGCTCTCCGGTGTCTCATAAGGGTTTAGGGTTTAGGGTTTAGGGTTTAGGGTTTAGGGTTTAGGGTTTAGGCTTTTCAGGCTTCGCAGGGCTCTCTGCTTCGTTCCTTAAGGCCCATCTACCCGGAAGGCAGAAAACTCCCTTCAATGAGTCAGGAGGAGTCTACGATGGACGCGGTTTACAACTTCCCGGGTAAGGTGAGGCAACCCGACTGCCTCTGACAGGCTTTCGAGAAATATGGGGGGTTCCCAAAAATAGGGGACCCTAATATAGTACCCCAAATAGTAGGATCCCTATTATAAAGACCCCAAAATAAGGTACCCCCTATTTTCGGAAACCCCCATATGGGCAAGGGTTCAGGGTTTAAGATATGTTTTATGCAGTTGGGGGGTGCAAAATGTTGGGTTTGTAGCCGTTTGCTATGGTACGGGGTCGAGTCTTGTCGGGTCCTTGTGCACACGACACTAGGCTCTATACAGCATGTCGTCCCTATTAATACGTTTGTTATACCCCAAAGCTCTGTTCCAGTCTTGAAGGGCACACCCATTAGATATTACGTGTTATGTGTCTTTGTATATGTATATATGTGTAGATGCATATATACATTGTATGTATATATATATATATAGAGAGAAATTTCAGTCTAAGTATGCACTCATGCGTATTCGCTTATTTGTGTAGTCATTTGCTTATACATGTATGTATGTTACATGCAATAGTATTTATCTTCAGTGCCCTCAAGGCATTTTTTCTAGAAGGTGTTTTTGTGGCTGGGGCCAAATATGCGAACATACGAACCACACCGAACCATACCTAAACATACGAAACACTACGAACACATACAAAAATCTACCAAAACATACCACAACATACGAACAATACGATAGGCATGTGCGGAATAATGCCATATGCATTCGCAAACATACGCTCGTCATACCATGAACATACGATATCGTACCATGTCTTGCCGGGGTTCTGCTGTCGGAAGTTTACCCGGCCTGTTCCACAGAAAGGAACACAGACCGACAATATTTGTGTATTGTTTGTATTGTCTCATTGGTGTTGTATTTATGTATATGTCTTTATTTGTTTGTAGGTTTTGTAGGTTTGCTTATGTTCCTGTACTGCTTTGTTGTTTTGTGCACGTTTCTGTATTTTCTGTATCTTTTGTATGTCGCCGGTATGTTTGTATGTTGCGTGTGTTTTTTTTGCGTGTTGCTTGTATTGTTTGTACTTTCTGGTATGTTGGTAACATTTTCTGGTATGATGGTAGCATTTTCTGACGTGTTGGTAATTGTTGATAACACTTTCTTGTATGTTTATTGTCCTGGTATATGTTTGTTGTATTTTATAGTACGTTGGTAGTATTTTCTGGTATGTTGATGATATTTATTTGTATTATTTGAATGAGTTTGTAATTTTTGTATGCTGAGAAATGGCAAGAAACAACTTGCTATAAACACATACCTTAAGGGTTCTAGTGATTTCACTTCTACATACACATATACGTATGTATATACGTATGTATGTGTATATGTATATATATATATATACACATACATATAAATATATATACACCTACGTACAATAACATGTATGGGACCGTGCACAGCGTGCCTCCAAAGCCAAAGCCCGGCAGCACCCCGAGCCTTGAAATATTGGCGGATTTTGGATTTTAGGGGTCTACGGTTTAGGGTTTAGGGTTTAGGGTTTAGGGGTCTACGGTTTAGGATGCTTCTGGATTTAGGGGTCTATGGTTTGGGATGCTTTTGGATTTAGGGTCTGTGGTTTGGGATGCTTTTGGATTTAGGGGTCTATGGTTTAGGATGCTGTTGGATTTAGGGGTTTATGGTTTTAGGATGCAGGGTTTAGGGGTTTAGGGTTTAGAGTGTGTCGACCAAACTTCCGGGGTAGGTGTATAAGCATATATGGACCAAAGTTTCGCGATGTACCCTAACCTTAAACCCTAAACCCCTAAACCCTAAACCCCAAACCCCTAATAGTCCGAGATCTTCAGAGTAAAAGTGTTCCGTCCACGAACGTGGAGCTCTACATTACCCACACCAATAAGGCCAACCCGGAGCTTCTGTAAAAAAGCGTAAGTTCTTGTTTAGGGTTTAGGGTTTAGGGTTTAAGCTTTCAACTTCATGGTTAGCTAGTTCGATTTCGGAAGGTACGCGGCATCTATCAAGACTAGAATGTAATTTGCTTACATTCCCGACAAGGTGTGGTATGCTCCGTAAGTTTTTGAGGGTTTAGGGATCCCAGAGGGTTTCGAGCAGGCACACACAAAGAACTTATGGGTCATGCAGGATTTACATCATCAACCGTAGGGTTTATGCACTGTTCGGGGGGCTCTTGGAGGCAGGACGGACCGCACATAGGATCCATGCAAGACGTGGGGTAGTTCTACGGGCGAGGGCGCTAGATGTCGCCGGGCTAAACCCTAAACCCTAAACCCTAAACCCTAAACCCCCTGGGACCCCCCTCTTTCAGGATCCCATGAACACCACTCTCAATGAAAGTATCGAGCCCAAAGCATTGAACTGCAAGCCCTGCAAGCCCACTCAACTTAAACCATAAACCCTAAACCCTATTTCTCTACGCCCCAAACCCGACTTCCGAAGCCCTAGATGGTTGCTGGGCCTTGAAGCTCCGAGCTGGATTACCAGATGCCCCGACAACCCCAAACTGTAAGCTTGTAAACCCCGAGTATAAGCCACATAAACCCTATATGGCCCCTAAAGCCCTGAGCCCCAAAACTTCCACATCCCAGGCAACATGTCCTAGCAGACTGTATGGGAGTGGTCCCCAGTGAGCCGGAGGTTCCGACGTGCGTTTCTGACACCCTGGGTTGTGGAGTTTAAGGTTCACCTCTAAACCCTAAACCCTAAACTTAGGCCCAATCTAAACCCTGAGCCCCAAAACCCTGGGTTTGGGATTTAGGGTTTAATTGGGAGTTATTTTAAGTTTCCCTGTGCTGCTCCAGACCCTGGAACCCAGACCTCCCCAAATCCCTGAATTAAGGAACATACCTTAAGCTGCAGTAGGGTCCCTAGTATGAATCAAGGTCTAGGCTGTAAGTTATTCTGGGATCCCTCCTGTGAATTAAGGCATGTTCCTTAAACCCTAAACCCTAAATCCTGAACCCCAAAAACCCTAAACCTTAAACCCAAAACCTTTATTGAGGGATTCTGGAAGGTTTGGGTCTGGAGTGACCGGAAGTTTGGGGCTGTGGAGCTGAGCTTGAGGTCGAAGGATTCGGGTTCAGGGTTTCGGGTTTCCGGTTTATGGTTCAAGGGTAGGGTTTCGGGTTTAGGGTTCAGGGTTTAGGGTTTCGGGTTTAGAGTTTAGGTTTTAGGAGTTTCAAGGGACTAAAGGACAGGGACCCTTGAAGGGACACTTGGGGTTATGTAGGGGCTTTATGAGACTATATAAGGGGTATATAAGGGTTATATAGGGTATTAGGATTAGCGGTCCCTTCTAGGGGTCCCTTCTATTGTCCCTGAAGGTTTAGGGTTAGGGTTTCGGGTTTAGGGTTTAGGGTTTCGGGGGACTGAGCTGGCCTGAAAGTGGGTTTGAGGTTGAGGGCTCAGGGATTCGGGGCTTGCGGTTAATACAGGGTCCGTAATATTTAGACTAGCAGTTTGGGGCCCATTATGTTTTAACTTTAATAAGCAACCCCCAAAATAGTATTTGTAGTCATTTAGGCCCCTACATTAAGGGTTGTACACTCCTTGAAAGTCGCAGCCGTTTATCCTCGGTGTTTAGATCCCTTAAGGCTTATGAACCACGGAGGAGAACCATCATGCCTTTATCTTTACGTTTACGTATGTGTCCTCATTTATTCTGAGTTATCTTTGTCTGGAATATGGCCCTAAACCCTAAACCTTAAACCCTAAACCCTAAATTTGGTTTTGTCTTCATGTGATTTGTTGGCTGGGGGTCAATTCTAGGAGTTTGCACGCCGGTCACGTCTAGTGCTGGCTTTTGTTGACGGTTTAGGAGTTTAGGGTTTAGGTTTTAGGAGTTTAGGGTTTAGGGGTTGAGGGTTCAGCTTTCAGGGTTTAGTGAGTTTTGTAGAGGCTCAGCAGTTCAGCAGTTGATGTCCATGGCGGTTTGACATTCATGGCCTTGCCAGAGATGGTGCTTGGACTGTGATCTGCCGAAAATCTAGCCAAAGCTCAGTTAGTAGAAGGGTCATACAATGTACCATAGGGGTCGCAATCATTACCAGGGATATTCCTCTGTACAACATGTTCCTGTCTGTCTCTCTCTCTCTCTCTACATATACCCAATTGCCTCTGACTATTTATCTATCTATCTGTCTATCTATCTATCTATCTATCTATCTATCTGTCTTTGTATCCTTTTATTTATATACCTCTATCTATCTATCTATCTATCTATCTATTTATCTATCTATCTATCGTACTGTAGTAACCCCGTGAACGTGTCGTAATCAGAAAGGCCCGTACATTCCTACAGTTACAGCGAACCCGAAACTACTTCGAGCATCGACAGGCCCACCATTTATCAGTGGAGTGTTGACATAAAACTACGCAAAACGCTAGGCTAAACATTTAAAGCCCTGAGGCCTAGGCCCTTAACCGCAGGTCCCTCCGTTTTCTGTAACCACGGACCCGAACCGACAGCGGCAACCATAAGTAAGCAGGGTTTAGGGTTTAGGGTTGGTTGGGCTGATGGTTGACTGCTTACTTCGGACCCACAGTCTTGCGGTTGATGATATAAACCCTGCAGTACCCAGAATGATGAAGATCTCATATCATACTTCCCATAGTTTTAGGGTCATTGAGGTACTGAAGAATTATATAACCAACAGTAGTAGCCCGGACCTCGTTAAGGGATTCTTCAACGGTTTCTTGTAACGGATCTATAGGATGTCGGCTTTAGGGATCCCAGACCTTCCCAACTCCAGGAATTTTCAGGAATATGCATTAAATCATAGTAGGATCCCAATTAGGGTTTAAGGTATATTCCTTAATTGAGTGATGTTGGAAGGTCTGGGAACTTGAGTTATCAAGAAAGTAACCATGGCCGTATTTACCTGTGCCTGAATGAAGGTCTTGATAACCGAAACCCTCAACCCTGCGCAAAGCCCTTCACCCTAAACTACCAACTCCACTGTTCTCGTGGGGTAACTCCATGGGGCTGTGCCCTCGAATCGAGAGAGATTCCCAGACCCTCAGGCGTACTTTAGTGTTTACGGGTTCAGGGTTTAGGGTTTACAGTACCTTGGACTACCAAAACCTACCTTTTGTGTAGGTTCCTTGTACGGCCTGTATTAGGCTGTATAGTCAGAGCCTACAATAAAGTAGGTTATAGGGTAGTTCAAGGTAGGGTTCTTGGTGTGGGTGTAGGATCAACGGTTTTGTTGGGGTAACTTCGTTTCTTGTTGTACTGTTGATGATATAAATCCTGCATTACCTTCAGGACCCAAAACTATTGGAATTGTGGTATATTCCTGTTTATGGGCAGCCCAAAACTTGAGGTTATTCCGCAAACTGCGCTACAGGCAGTCCAGGACTTGTTTTTGATACCCTCTGTTTGCAGTCACATGTATGAACCTCATAAGTCCAAGACCCCAGCACATTTTGACTGAGTCGATCGCCTACGACGAAAATCTTATATCTTTGTGGGGGTCAATGCTTCAAAGCAATCTATGGAGCCACCGCGGAGGTGCGCATTGACCCCGCGGAAGCCGGGGTACCAGTGCCCTCACAAGAGGACGCCAAGATCCGAATGAAGCCTATACTGCCAAGATACAGCGGTACCCTAACTAAAGCCCAACCCTAAACCCTAGACCCTGTAGCCATTTTGGCTCAAGCACAGCAATCCACCATGGCTGGCTGCCCCTGCTGCGTCTTCGCCGCCCGGCAGGCGGCGCGCCTGCTGGCCGCCCTGCTGGGCGTGGGGCGAGATGAGGCGGAGCAGCAGGCCTCGCCAGAAGCAGCTGAGGCCGTCCGGCGCAGGCCCCGGCTGCTCGGCAAAGAGGCGGGCCGGGTCCATCTCGCGACTTCGCCTTACTGAAACATCAGGACGGCTTCGATGTTTTGCCCGTCTGGCAAGATCCGAGCCCTACTTCAATTGCAGATTTCGCAGCTTTGCAAGCTGTTGGTTACACCGCCCACGGAGCCACTACACCATATCGTCTTTAACCGAGGTATAAGGATCGCGATATAATTCACAAAGTCTGCCAGAAGAGGACACCCGCACAGGTATTGGTTGGAACAAACTACTGAGATAGCCCTTGTAGCTTTCCAAGGATACCTCGACCACACCGCCTCAGATCACCGAAGAGATCTGCTAGGCCTTATAAGCAATACCTAGTAACACACACCCCCAATTTACCCTACATTTAGAGACTGCGCCGACGCGCTCGCCCGATCTGTTTCAAAGACAAGCAAACGCATTTGGATGCGCATGGCAAACGTCAAAAACTCCTTAAACCCTAAACCCTGAACCATAAGCCTCCACAGCCCTCAAGCCGCACGTCCCCCCAACTACTCCGGCAAGACCCGGGGCTTTGTTTGTTTGTTTTTTGTTGCGGGGGCATTCACTACTTATATATGCTAGGCTCCCCAATAGGACGCTTTTGTTTTTTGTTTTAGGGTTGCCTTGTTTATTACAACCAAGCAGTAGGAGAAAGGGTACTCTTGTTAAGGGGCTACTGGGCAACCTCGTGAGGTTGAGGATCTCAGGCGTTCGGCGCTTATACCGAGACCCTGAATGGCAGTACTTTGGTGTTCTATAGCGAGGAACGAAGGTAAGCAACCAAAAACCTAAAATGAACTATAGTTTAGTGCCATGGGCAAGCCATCATTCAACTATACGTAGTATATATATATATATACATACATATATATACATACATATCTACACAAAACAATAATACCGCCGACGCATGGTCTAATTATCAAGTCCCCTATACTAGGTCCTTCTCGTGAAAGATTTCAGGGCTGTTGCTGGGAGGCGGTTTTCTGTAAGCTGTATGGCTTCGTGTTCAGGGTGGTAGGTAGGATCCCAAGGTTCGGGATTCAGGGTTTAGGATTTAGGGTTTAGGGTTTAGGATTTAGGATTTAGGGTTTAGGGTTTAGGGTTGGGGAGTGTTTAGACAATCGGAACTTAAATGTTTGAGTTTGGGCTCGCTAAACCCTAAATCCTGAACCCCAAAAACCAAACCAAAACCACAAACCCAAAAACCCTAAAAGCCCGAGGCCCCTAAACCTTGCAGTAGAAGCTAGAAGGTTGGAACATCAGTATCCTCATGCCCTGAATGTAAAGTATAGGGAATCCCAGCACGAATCATTCCACGTCCATGTTCCAACTTTCTAGGGTTCACGATATGAAACCCTAAACCTTAGACCCTAACCCTAAACCTTGAACCCTAATGACAGGGGTATCAGCCCCGCGTTCACGCTTGCATCCGGTTTAGGGGGGGTTTGTCATCGTCGGGTCTGCGGTCTGCGACATAGTAGTGTTTAGCGGCAGGCCCTAAGCCCACAACTGTAAGCTCATAGGGTTTAGGGTTTGGGGTTACATCAACAGGCTCCACAGGTAGGATGAAGGGAGTTGAGGACAATCCTGAAAGAGAGTCTCAGAGGTTCCAACCGGTATGTCTCAAGCTTCAGTCGGTGGGGTTTCGTGGGTAAGATTGTGGGTCCGGTCTAGGCTTTAGAATGTATATAGGTTTAGGGTTTAGGGTTTGGTGTTTAGGGACTCAGCAATTAGGCTCTGAGGGTGTAGGCATGATGTATGGTTTAGACACTACGGCTTTGCGTTTGGGAGTTGTGGTTTTGGGTGTCGAATTCCGGAATTGGGCTTGGTGCCGCGAGATGCTGGTTGATGCAATAGCATCAGTAGATACATGTAAATGAATAGAGCATGTATATTGTATGTGTATATATATATATAGACTCATTTATAATATTTATGTACACATATATTATATATTTGTACATACATACATACATACATACATACATACATACATACATACATACATGTATGTGTTTGTACTTGTCTCCATGTAATTTTACCCAAGAATCCTTTGATCCACCTATTGAGGCTTTGTATTATGTCCTTACCGTAAGTCTCCTGCTAACAGAAACTTTGGAGGCTGATTGAGACACCTGGGGCTTTATATTCCCAGAATACGAGAATCCACATGAAGAGCCCAAATAAGAATAACCACGGGTTTCTTAATCAGGTTCGTACATTACACGTGCAGAAGGAGGAGTCTACAACCACACAGGATTTCGAACTTCGCTGTGAATTCTCCCAACCCTTCAGCCAGGTCACCAGAGAGCGCAGTGCCCACTAGTGCAAGAATATCCGCTGCTAACTGTTTACCTCTATAAGACTTCTCATTAGGGACATGCTACCTGTTTACCTCTATATGACTTCTCATTAGGGACATAGCATGAGGACTGTATTCTGGCTAGGCTCTGTTGTCCCTCGAAGAGGAGTCCGTGACCATCAACCGAGCCATTGAGGGACGATGGGTCCCGACATACATGCGGCAGCAGCTGGTGGCGGGAGGTCACACATCCCTGCCGTCGGCCACTTTGATGAGTTAATAGAGGGGCCTGGTTTAGAGTTTATAGGGTCTAACGTTTGGGGTTTAGGGCTTGTCAGAGCACTTAGTCATCGTATATCTTTCCAGTCCGTAGGCAGTTCTGACGCACTGCACTACCCTCATGAAGCTTGGATAAAGGTCTCGATCAGCAATTGCGGTGCACGATCATGTTTTGCTGCCTCGGACGCTCAGCGGTACTTAAGCATGGATATATATATATATATGTGTGGGTGTGTGTTTATATTATATATATATATATATACATAGATGGATATACATGCCTACCTCTACCCCTCAAACAACGCCGGTGTAAAATGTTGTGCAGATGAGTCCTGCGTTGATATCAGGCCCCCAATGGCCACGAGTATGCAGCAACGGCCCAGCCACCGTCATTGGGGCAGGCCGACTGAATTCGCACCACGACATGACGGCTGACTATATAAATCCTGCAGTACCAGGGTGGGGTTTAGGATTTAGGGTTAAGGGTTGATGATATCAATCCTGCACTCCCCATAATCAGGAATATACCTAAGTTCCCACAGTTTAGGCCCCTTCAGGTAATGCAGGATTTATATCATCAGGGTGTCAGGGATCCGTGGTTCAGAGACAGTCGAGACGAATGTGATCAGTTTTGTGATACCTGTGCCAGGGAGAGTGCCACTGCGAATTCATGTGCTGGCGCTGTTTCTTGGGTTTGTTAGGCTCTGCTTGAGACAGGACTACTGTAGGGCCCTTGATAATTGGAATAGGGTTCGGGGCTTGGGGGTATCGTTGTACTACAGTTAGAATAAGGAACCCCAAAATCTATATTATAGTTAGAATAAGGAACCCCCCAAAATCCTATTCTACTTATTACGGCCCCTACATTATGTAGGGAGCACCCTTAAACCCTAAACCCTAAACCCTAAACCGGTTGCATAACTTCAGCTTCAGATGAACCTAAACCCTAAACCCTAAACCCTAAACCCTAAACCTCACAGCATTGAGAGACTTTCCTTCAGGCCGAGGCCCCGAGACCAGCAAGGTAAGTTTGGGTTTAGGGGTTAGGGGTCTAGGG
>CAJNDV010027779.1:169157-189555 GCA_905221635.1 Symbiodinium sp. CCMP2456 | reverse complement strand
AGGGTTTAGGGTTTAGAGGTTGGGGAGTTAGAGATGTGCATGAGGCTTAGGAGGCATCTGGGATGGAAGAGCACCGGGCCCAAGTTCGGGGGCACGAGTTGGTGAGAAAGTCTCTGAAGGCGCGAAAGCCAGACGCTCGTTTCACAATCCCGAAGTCGCATTACCCCATTCCTGAAACCTTGAACCCTAAAACATGCCCTGAACCCCCACACTCCCATCCCCGAAACTCCAAAAAGTCTCCACTGCCCTCAAATGTCCAGGGCCTCACAGAACAAAGGGCTGAATCCTAAGCCTGCAACCTTAACCGTGCCGTGTAGGCCTTCGCTGATGCTGGCCAAGATCTTGGCCGCCCGCCCTGCATTTCTGGGATTCCAAGCCCTAAACCCTAAAATTCCCCTAACTCGAATCTCTAAGATTCCCCTAAACCCTAATCCCTAAAAGTTCGCCTAAGACCTGAACCCTAAAAGTCCTTTAAGGGTGTCTTCAAAGGATTCTTAGGGCTCCTTGGTTCCTTTCGGGCTCCTGGGTTCCTTTAGGGGTCTCCTGTAGTTACGGTGAGTTGGGGTGCAGGGAGGATGTAAGGTCTGCGGGTTCGCGGGTTGGTTTGGGGATAGAGAGGGGACTGTTGTGAGGTGGATTTTTGTGTTAATTTGGAGGATGTGCGTCGTGAGATGGAGAAGAACTGCAGGGATTATGTGGGCCTCCGATTGTAGTGTTCTTTCTGGCTGTCGTTTTCCTGGAACTTGGGCTTAGCCTTCGCCTTGAGGCTAGTATCTGCGTTGCAGGCTAGGTAGCGTTTAAATGCTTTGAGAGTTGATAAACCTTCCGTAAACCCTAAACCCTGGGCTTAAACCCTAAACCGCAATAGTTGGAGCAGGTTTCGGTAGTTTTTACAGCATGGGTACAGAAGGGAGCCCAAAGCATTGCAGTAGTCATACCGGGTCAAGCAAAAGGGCCCCGACATTAGCCCATCTTTGTAGAAACCCTAAACCCCCCTACACGTCTGAATATAAGCCTCGGGTTAGGATGAGATTGCTTTCCAAGCTTCGCGCACCGTCTAGTGTGCTGATAGAGCCGTTACTACAAACCTGGGTGAGCAGTAGTAGTAGTCGTCGTCGCAGTACTAGTAGTAGTACGTAGTAGTCCTCGTCGTAGTCGTAGTACGTAGGTGTAGCAGTGGCAGTAGCAGTAGCAGTGGCAGTGGCAGTGGCAGCAGCAGCAGCACTAGGAGTGGTAGTTGAAGTAGTAGTGGAAGTAATGATCCCCACGTTATAGTATAGATTATAGTAGCCCTTATAGAACCCTTTAGGGAACCCTTTAAAGGAACCCTGTTCTACTTAATATGAAGAAATAGTAGTGGCCCAGGTCCTCTCGTCGGATGTGTCAGGCCCGTGCATCCCAGCCCTAAGCCTTCGATCATTCTGAAACTCCAAGCCTCTCTCCCGAGAGTCCTAGAGCTGGAACCCCAAACCCTAAATCCTAAACCCTAAGCCCTAACCTCCCGAACCCCTAAACCTCAAAACCCCTAAACCCTAAATCCTAAGCCCGAAGCCCTAAACTCCTAAACCCTTAAACTCCTGAAACCCTGAACCCCTGAACCCCTGAACCGTCAACCCTCATCCCTGTACCCTAAACCCTAAGCCCTAAACCCTATTACAAGAAACCCTAAACCCTAAACCCTGAGCCCTATAAACCCTAAGCCCTCTTGAAGTACACGTCCTCGAGATGAGCCTAGGAGAGAGTGCACAGTATTTCATGGAGTTTATGGCCGCTTTCTTCACCAGCCGCCTGTCTCATTATTGGGTTTAAGGTCTAGGATTAAGGATTAGGGTTCGGGGTTTAGGGTTAGGGGCTCTTTGGGACCTTCGTTTCCTTACGGTTCGGGTTGAGCATACGAAGGAACTTGTTTTTGTGGTCTTGGGGTTTATCGTTTGTTGTTTGGTTAAACTGCTTTCGGTGGAAAGGTCTCAAGATTTAGGGTCTAGAGGACAACCGGTACCAGTACGCCATTCTTTCGAGGAGGACCCCTGCTCGCCCTGCGACTTCTACTCCTGTGCTTGCTTCTTCTGATTATGACGACTACTGCCATACTTTTCAAAAGTACTACGAATATCATTACCAGCAGCATTAAAAACGGTCATGTGAATCATCACCCTCATTGTCACGATCAGCCTCGCCGTCCTACCTAAACCCTAAACCCTAAACCCTAAACCCTACACCCCTAAACCCCTAAACCCCAAACCGTCCACCCGCACCAGCAGTTTCGGCCACCAGCGCTGCGGCACTCACCGCCTTCACGAGAACAAGTCCTAATGGACCAGATCCCTCAACCCTAGGCCGGAACAAGGTGGGAGTTTCCGAAAACGAGGGGTACCTTAGGGTTTAGGGTTTAGGGGTACCTTAAATTGGTCTCTTTATAATGAGGATCCTATTATTTAGGAGATGATATTAGGGTCCCCTATGGTCGGAAACCCCCACATTGAGTCAAGCAAAACATGTCAATGTGGATGGAACACAGCCTCCGTTGTTGAAATGCCCTGCTGACCGTTCTAGCTATCATTCTGATGATAAGGATGGGTTTGACAGGCGATCCTGAAACGCATAAACCCCAAACCCTAAACCCTAGTCCCTAAACCCCTAAACCCCAAACCCTAAACCCTAAACCCCTACACCCCTAAACCCTAAACCCCTAAACCCCTAAACCCCTAAACCCTAAACCCTAGACCCTAGGACCTGCCATAGGAGCCATCCCCAGGACGTGAACCGCAACCTGAAGACAACTTGTATGACCAAGTGCAAAAGAGGCCATAACCACCATAATAGAATTTTCAAAAACATTCTGAACTAACCCTAAACCCTAAACCCTAAACCCTAAACCCTAAACCCTAAACCCTAAACCCTAAACACCAACACTTAAAACCTAGGTGCCCTAAACACCCTGAGCCCCAAAACATTAACCCAGTGAAGCCCGAAACCCTGAGCCACGGACCTAAACCTCGAGCTCCTGAAGTTTCAACCCTAAACCCCTGAACCCCCAACTTCAGGGAGTAGGGTTTAGGGTACCCCAATATGAATGAGGTATAATCCTACTGAGCCCTAAGCTTCAGGGCTTAGGCTTTAGGGTTCAGGGTTTTTGTAGGGCTTTGGGTTTAGGGTTTGGGGTTTAGGGTTTAGGGTTTGGGGTTTAGGGTTTAGGGTTCAGGGTTTGGGGGTTTAGGGTTCAGGGTTTAGGGTTTAGGGTAGGAAACTCTGATATGAATGAGATATGTTCCTACTGAGCCCTAGAACACAAACTTCCCTCAATATAGGCGCCTCAATAATTACCATTACTATTTGTTTTGTTGGGGGGGTGTCCTTATTATAGCTACAGCATAATATCGCCCAAAACCCTCTTCTAATTCTTAAGGCCCCTACATTAAAGCCCTAAGCCCTAAACCCTAAACCCTAAACCCAAACACCTAAAACCTATGTGCCCTAAACACCCTAATTCTTAAGGCCCCTACATTAAAACCCTAAACCCTAAACCCAAACCCTTGAAACCTATGTGCCCTAAACACCCCAATTCTTAAGGCCCCTACATTAAAACCCTAAACCCTAAACCTAAACCCTAAACCCTAAACCCTAGACCCTAGAAACCCTAGAAACCCTAGAAACCCTAGAAACCCTAGAAACCCTAGACCCTAGAAACCCTAAACCCTAAACCCTAAACCTGTTTGCGCGGGCTCTCGAGGTCTCTCCTTCCAGTGCCAGGCATGTGGGCAGCAAACGGTGTCCACAGCGCACGAGCAGGCCAGAAACCCCTAAACCCCTAAACCACTGAAACCCTAAACCCTTAAGCCATAAACCCTAAACCCTTAACCCTAAACCCTTAAGCCATAAACCCTAAACCCTAAACCCTAAACCCCTAAACCCCTAAACCCCTAAACCCTAAACCCTTGACCCTAAACCCCTAAACCTTAAAGCCTAAACCCTAGGCCATGGCCCCAAGGGTCCAAAGGAAAAGCTAGAAGGGTTCCCGAAAAGGGAGGGTCTATACGGGATTTGTAGGGCTTAGACGGGGTTTCAAGAATCCAAGACGCCGAGTAGTAACATACCTAGGTTTCGGACAGTAGTTATGTAGATTACTAGTGGGGAGAGTGTATGAATCTTAGGATTGCTAGGTTGGGGATGGGAGGGCTGTGGCTCCTCTGAGTAGGGGTTTAGGGCTTTGGAGTCAGGGTTCAGGGTCTGGGCCCCTAAACCCTTAACCCCAACCCTGAACTTAACCAGGAACCCTAAACCCTCAACCCTAAACCCCAAGCCAGAGACTAGGGCTTGCGAGGTTAGGGTTCGGTGCTTCGGTGTTGGGGTTTCGGGTTTTGGGGATAGTGTCTAGGGTTCAGCGCTCCGGGTGTGGGGCTCAGGGTGTAGGGTGTGATGATTCGAGTCGATCGGTGTTTGTTTCATGGGCTTGACTGGGGTTCATGTCAGGGTTTATCCGTTGTTGCGTATCTAATTTGTTGAACGGTTCCTGTAGCTGTGTTTATAGACGGCTTCGTTTTCGTGCACACGGCTTAGAGTTTCGAGTGTCAGTTGTCCTTCTGGTTTGGAATCTGTCTTTCGAGATGGACTTTGCTACTGAGAAGGCCGAGGTGGCTTGCGGAAAAGATTTGCATTACGCGTATCACATTTTTGCTGTGTCGAAGAGCCTGGAGCAAACAAACTTACATTCCCTAAGGCTCCATGTGCCCATATAGTATATATTAGGGTACCTATGTAGGCACAGGGCCCCTAAGCCCTAAACCCTAAACCCAAGTAGGGGGCTTTGGATTTAGGGTTATAGGGCCCGGTGAGCTTGATCAGCCGCAAGGGTACACGACGCCCCAAAAAAGGCGGGTTTGGATCGAACAGGGCGTTTGGGGTTTAAGGGTTTAGGGTTCAGGTAAAATATCCCTCAACTAACAACAGACCTTCAATCTTATTAGGGATGCTACTATAATTTAAGGGTTATCCCTTATAAATTAAAATGAATTCGAAGAAGGCTGGGAAACAGGACATCCTGCCTTAACCCGTGGACCTTTTGTGAAGCCCTGAACACCGCGACCCTGTAGCCTTTCAGCCTACGGACCCCGGAAGGCCCCGCCGACTAACGAATAGGGTCTTAGGGTCTTAGGGTTTATGGTTGCCCTACCCTTGAGGTCCGAGTATTTAGTAATCATCTACACTCCCACAAACTAGCCTACACAGCACTATCCAAAGCGCAAGTACCCAATTACTAGGTCCTTGGACCTATATGGTACTGCACCCCAAGTACCAATAAACTTCCCGCTGCAGGTGATGACCTGTGGAGACTGGTGTGTTGGGGCGGAAGACGACCCAGAGGGACCCGTCGTAATTCCCGTTACTGATCCTGTGGCTTTGGGGGGACATAATGTCATCCCCCCGGTAGCCCAGAATGTGCATGCTTGAGACCTCTTTTCCTTGCCTTGCAATTCGAACAAAAAAGCTGTCGCAGGAGGCCGTAGTGTGGGAATTCGAGGTTACCTCAAGTTTACATCGTAGTTCCTTGTGTGGTTGACAGTACAGGATCCTCTGTATAAAATTTTTTGAACCACAAAAAGGAAGTGCAATGGAGACGATAGCCCATAAACCCCGAATAGAACCCTTGTTGCAGTAACCCTTAAAGAACCCTTACAGCACCCGCTATAGAACCCATGAAGGCATCATGAGACTACAGGTTGTCCATACTTTGGCCTTAAAGTAGTCCTATGCAGGTACTTTGGGGTCAAAGTATATACCCTAGACCGTAAACTCTGAACTTAGCCTTAGGGGTTGTAGGCTCGGAGGTCCGCGAATCTACATTGATATCGTCGAGCTGCTGCAGAATATTTCCCAGCCTAGTCTCGAACAAGTTATAGTTCCATAGCCCCAAATCCAAATAGGGTTTTATGATCAGGCACCACATAACCCCAAACCCTAAACCCTAAACCCTAGACCCTAAACCCCCACAGGTGGACGACCCTTGGAACGTCAACAACTCGAAAGCCGGAGATCCTAAACCCTCGCCACGGATGTCCAGGTCCACTCACACGCCTCAACCCCTGAAATCGCAAAAAGCCCCTAAGCCCTCACAAGAGCTCTCAGCCCGAAGCCCGAAACCCCAAACCCAAAGCCCTAAACCCGAAACCTTAAGCCCTAAACCCCAAACCCCTCATTTAAAGTGCGAAAATGACTAAGGTGGATTTGGCCCCGAGGCTGTGAGCTTGGCCGGGGGGAAGGTGCTCCTGGCATCTTAAGTTTTAGGGCGTGCCAAAGGTTTAGGGTTTAGGCGGTTTTGGGTTAAAAGAGTTTAGGGTAATTAGGGTTTAGGGTTTAGGGTTAGAAGAGTTTATGGTTTAGGGAGTTGTGCGGGGGGGTAGGGGGGGAGAGGTAAGGGCTCCAGATTCTTCAAGGCTTGTATAGGGTGCAGGACCGGTCTTGCAACAAGTGCTATTGGGAAGTCATCCCCCTTCATAGCCGTAGGCATCCGTAGTCCGATCACTCCGGTGCCTAATATCACATGGCCCGTTGGGTGTCGGAAATCATGCTGGGATTCAACTGTGCCGCAGCAGCTTTTTGTTTCCTGTAACCAGAATCCAAAACCGCAAACCCAAACCCCTAACCAGAAGCACCTATACGGGGCATCTAGTCTCCATTGTAGTTTCTTGTGTGGGTTACCTTATAGGATCCCAAGTATAAAAAGCTGGCGAACCCAAGTTAAGCCCTAAACCCTAAACCCTAAAGCAAAGGAACTACGATGCAAAACCCTAAAACCCTAAACACTAAAACCCTAAAACTCTAAACCCTAAAACCCTAAGCTCTAAACCCGAGTATCAGGTTCAGTTTAGGGCCCTTATATGGACCCTCTGGGACAGAAAGCAAAGGTCGCCAAGCGTTTCGAAGCTCCTCCACCCGAGATGATGAAAGATCTGAAGAAGCGTGAGGAGAGAAGGGTCAACAGGGTTCTGGGCTCTTTAGGGTTCAGGGTTTAGGATTTAGGGTTTAGGATTTAGGGTTCAGGGTTCAGGGTTTAGGGTTTAGGGTTTAGGGTTTAGGGGTTTAGAGTTTAGGGGATGTGTCAAGGATTCGTTTCGGGTTTGAGATTCTGTCAGTTATGAGTTTTATAAGGTTCTACCAGGGTATTGCCGAGGGCTTGGCCTAGGGTCTTCCCTGTAGCCGAACAACGTTTTGTTTAGGGTTTAGGGTTTAGGGTTTAGGGTTTAGGGTTTATAGGGTTCCTTATTCTGGTTTCTGTATATCAGTCCTCAGAAAGGTAGGTTTTTCTGTGTTTATTCACTTAAACCCTACGTAAGATCATAAACCCCAAAACCCTCAACGCTACTTGGGGCTTGACTTCACAACTAGACCGGATATCATGCCCCACAAACCCTAAACCCAAAACCCTAAATTCCTAAACCCTAAACCCTAACCCCTAAATTCCTAAACCCTAAACCCTAAGGGTGACGCAGCACCACGAGTCAATATGGAGGACTCACAGTCGAGACTCACAGTTCAGACCTTCAGTGGTTTCATGTGAGTTTAGGGCTTTGGGGGTTGGGGCTTTAAGGCTTTAGGGGTTAGGGGTTTAGGGTTTAGGGTTTAGGGTTTAGGGGGTTCCATCTGAGTTTAGGGCTTTAGGGGTTAGGGCTTTAGGGCTGTAGGGTTTTTAGGGCTTTGGTCTTGGGGTGTAAGGTTTTAGGGCTATAGGGGTTTAAGGCTTTAGGGCTGTAGGGCTGTAGGGTCTTTAGGGCTTTGGTCTTGGGGTTTAAGGTTTTAGGGCTTTAAGGGTTTAGGGCTTTAGGGTTGTAACACTGTAGAGTGTTAGGGTTTTGTTTTTGGGGTTTAGGCTTTTAGGGCTTCAGGAGTTTATGGCTTTTGGGGTTTTAAGGTTTATGGTTTAGGCTTTTCAAGATCCCTCAATGGGGTTCCCAACGGAAGAGCTTACGGTAGAATATAGATCTCGGAGTCATGCGGAATAATGTCGCCTTGTCGCCGCCGTTTATTTACCCTCTATAACTTTGCATGCTGAAAACCCCTATAAGGTCTCTAAATTGGGAATGCTACTCGTTTTCTCGAACTTAACTGACGGGCAAGGTTTGCGCCATGGGGTTCACGTGTCATGATTTCGGTTGGCTCATGGTCGTATTCAAGAGGCTAACATAGGGGCCTAAATAATTATCTATACTATTTTGGGGGCTCCTTGTTATAGTTACAGTATAATATATCCCAAAACCCTATTCTAATTCTTTACGCCGCTACATTAACTAGACTTCATGCGACACCCTAAACCCTGAGCCCTAAACCCCTGCCAAGTTGGGGCTAAACCCTAAACCCCTAAACCCCTAAACCCCTAAACCCTAAACCCTAAACCCTAAACCCTAAACCCCTAAACCCCTAAACCCCTAAACCCCGAACCCTCTGAGCCGCTTGACATGGCCAAGCCGGCAGTCCGGCTTAAGGATCCTAAAAGGTAACGCCTTTGGGATTTAGGGCTTCAGGTACGGTTGGGTGTAGGGTTTAGGGTTTAGGGTGGATCCTAAAAGGTAACCCCAAAAAGGAACTATAATGGAGACTATAGGTAAGATCAAGCTCAACCCTGCAACCCGGGACCTGAAAGCCCCCCAAAGGCCTGGAGCGCCTAAGCTCTAAGCCCTCTGATATAAGACGGTTTAGGGTTTAGGGTACAGGGTTTAGGGTATAGGGTTTAGGGTTCAGGGTATAGGGTTTAGGGTCTAGGGTTTAGGGTATAGGGTTTAGGGTTGAGGATGCAACTTTGTCACTCCTTGCAGCCCAACTTTATGCTGTTTAACTTACTACCCATGAATCTTCCGACACAGGTCGAAGTATCCCCGCTGGACCGGAACCTAGAATTCGAACTAATTGCCAAAGCCATGAGACAAGGAGCTTACGGTTCGCGATTTAGGATTTAAGGCTCGAGGTTTAAAGGTTTGAGGCTTTAGGGCGTGGCTCAAAGGGCCATACGTTGGATACTTGCATTCGTGTTGACTTTCCAGTGCAACTGAGCACCGGGGCGTGGTGCCGTCCGAGCAGGCGTGGTCGGTCCGCGCAACGATCATGGAAGCTGCATCATTGCGTTGATTACATGACTCAGGAGCCCAATAGGTAAACTTTTTTGTATATTTAACCCCTACTAAAAGAAAAGTTTGAACTTTTTTGGGCCAGGGTACTGGACAGCTAAGATGAACTCTGACTCAATATCTGAAACGGCACTGACTCGTGGGAGGGATTCACCGCCATCAGACCAAAGTGGTGTCTGTACAAACATTCAGCATCCGGCTTGCCCTCGAAGGCAGCTTCAGCATGTAGCCTGTTCAGACGAAGCGGACAGATTCGGCTTCATGCGACAGGTAGATCCAGCACTGTTACTTCAAACTCGGCTCGTACGGTTTTGGCAGTCGTGCCGGTGCACAGCATTGTCATTTACTGTAAGTCCTGCATCACCATGCAGCAGCTGCCGACGCACAACCAAGCTTTACAAGAGACAGCATACTCTCGATTTTGAACATGATTAAGGCTGCCCGGCCCGTTTGGTTTTTTGCGGTCGGAAGCAGCCTACGGAGTACTAGTTGCCCGAAATGCTCAAGCCGAAAAGGGCATACGGAGTGCTGGAGTGGCACGAGGACAAGCATTCGAGCATTTGTTCTTTCAGAACCCCGATAAGTTCCTGTACATCGGAGCCGGGATATCTTGCGATTGTATGCCTATGATGTCTACAATATTGCCCACAAATCATGTTCATGTTCCTTGCTGGGATTAACGCAGAATTCCTCTTCCTCCGGATGCAAAACTTGCTGTTGAGAGCCCCTGACGTGAACACATCAGGGCTGAGAGTTTGCGAAAACAACGGCGAGCTCGCTTACCAGCACACACCGACCTTGAACCTTGAAACTCACCCCCTGCCCCTGCAACCACGGACCCGAATTCACACGTTGCCCCAGCACTCAAACCCTAAACCGAAACCTCGTTGCCTGAACGCTAATTTTTCATGTGTAGGAGAGTGTTTTTCATTGCAAGTGTATATTTGGATTTGCTGTGGATACTAAATAGCAGTACTCAGCCCTACTTCATGCACATGCAAACAGGCGTTTATGGTTCGGCCATCCTATTGTTATAAGGCCTCTGTCCCAGGCAGAACCCATATTGGGGTTGGATGGTTCGGGATTGCTTTCAAGCTTGATGGCTTAGGTTTTCGGTTCGGGCTTGACTCGAATTTCAAGCAGCTTAAACCTAAAGCCCCAAACGAACCTCATCCCGCAGAAGCAACCTTAAACACTCATCGAACTTGAATCCCAAGCTTTGAACTTTCAGTCTCCGAACAACCCAACATGCTATCGCCTCATGACTCCCACCAAAAAGCGCAGAGAAACCATAAAAATGCAAGCCAACCCAAGACACCATACAGCTCCCCACAACTATTGTTTGCGCCATTCGGAAATAGGGTTCAGACTTAGCCTTTAATCATTAGACATTAGGGTGTTCGGCTTAAGGGGTTAGGGTGTGGGCAGGGATTGCGTGATTCGGGGCTTAGCGTTTAGAATTGAAACACCCCAATATCAAGGTGCTCAAACAAATTTGTATTTGGGGCCGGCGGACTTGCACTTTGGGGTGAAATTTGACAATTTGCTAGGGCAAAATGGGATTAGGATGTCCATTTCCGTTTGAGGTTTATTTGAAATTCGGATTTCGCAAGTAAAAGGGATCTTCGAACGTTGTTGACATTACTATCTGAGCTATAGTTTCTCCCAGCCCAGTGGACCCCAGAATTTGGTTAACCTTTTCGTTGTGGTATTTGCTATATTAGGACTCCAACCAGTCAGAATCAGAAGATAGGTCAAAGGGCCCTGGCCCTTGCAAACATTCATGCGCAATATATTCTTTAAATATTTTTGCAGTTATATACATCGATATGTATTAACAAAGTGTTACGATGAAGTGTTACGATCGAGGGTCTAAGCAGACATGCAACTGCAGGACTTCCACTCGAAGTACAGGCGGGTCTTGGAGGAATACCACCAGCTGCCGGAGAGGCCGTCGATGACGACAGGGCTTTTTGCTTAGACTCATGATCGATATTGCCAATCAGAAGTGTTCTGTTTCATGGAGAAGGTTTATCTGTTTTGAGACTATCCCGTGGCTGGGCGTGTTATGGCTTGCCCGGGGTTTGTATTTCATGGCCCAGGGTGTGTTCGGTGTGCAGTGTCATGGCTAGCGCCATGTTTTTGCTGGCCTGGGTGTGTTGACCTGTTAAATTGCGATGTGTACAGGGCTGCACAAAGCGCCTTTTGAACAGGCGCCTGTTTCCGTATTGCTATGTTTCTGCTTATACGTCGTCGTGAAAAACAGAGTCCTCCACCCGAAGCTGTATACCTTAACGCATAAGTGAGGCTGCTCTCCACGACCCTATGCCAGTGGAATTCTTGTCTAACACAGCCCGAAAAGATTCACTTTGGAAGGAGATTGGTAGTCTGGACCCCCTGCGAGAGACTTCTATGATCATTAGGTCTCCGCAACGAAGCCCCTGAGCCAGAATCGAGCCGTTCGGGGGGTCTCTTTGTTGTGCAAGTCGTGTTTTCACCCGATGTCACGGCCAAAGCGGTTTCACGTTGGCTTCCTATTTGGGCTTTATCTCCCGGTAAAACTCTGCTGAAACCTATCACTTCCCGGCACGATGAAGATCAGTGCAACGAAGGCACATCGATGCCATCAATGCAGCGCCTTGCCACTGTCAGGGGATATCGGACCTAACCAACTCATTCAAGTATCCATGTAGACATGCCGTATTACAGATTGGTGCGCTGTTCATGTCTGGGCCACACTTGGTCCGCTGTAGCTAGAGGCTAGAGTGTAGTATACTAACTAACATTAAGCCCTGAACCCTAAACCCTTCCCCCCAAAAGCCTTGCTCCTCCAAGCCTGTTTAGAATATTTAGGGCCCCATACCGGCCGCTGCAGCAGTCAGAGAACTCCTGATCTGGAAGCTGCATCCACATCTCTATCTTCTTTTGGAGGGGCCCCTATACATTATATATCAGAGTTTATAATAAGAGCCTACAAAAAGTAGGTGATTGTAGTTCGAAGTATCACCTAGCCCAAAAAGCAGGGAGGAAATGATGGCCCCATGCAAGGCCATTATTCTGCATACTTTGGAGTCCAGGCGCACTCCACCCAACAAAGGTATTTGAACCTCAGTGTTGACGAGGGCATGGATGACTTGCAAGAGAGAGCCGCAAGCCAAGCTTACTGTAACCCTGGAAGCCCCTAGCCCTCCTCTCAACCTCAATGCCCACACTGATTCTCCGGCACCTTCCTGAACCCCTTCGTACCTTCTCTGATGCTCCAATGCCGAACGAGTGCCTGAACAAGGGCATTTAGTATTTGTCGCCTGGGAGCCGTAAAACCGAAAGCCCGAAATGGGCACTTCCCTGGACCCATGCCCGGAAGATCTTGCACCTGGGGCTTACACGAATTCACCCTACAACCCATGTTCCTCCCTATGAGTTTTCGCGTAGCTACATGGATGCCGCTCCGCCCAGCTTGGCAGCGGGTCTTTGAACTGGAAACTTGCCCACCCCCAAACCCTAAACCCTAAACCCTAAACCCTAAACCCTAAACCCTAAACCCTAAACCCATACCGTAAACCGCAAACTTGCCCATCCCGAAACCTCGGAACTCGTTCGAATTCGCCAGAACCGTTCAGGGTTTAGGGGCCTAAATAATTGCCTATACTATCTTCGGGGTTCTTTATTATAAATTATGGTACAATATACCCCAACCCCTATTCTAATTATTAATGCCTCTACATTCATAGGGTCTAGGAAGTCAGGTGTCTTCGGGCTTTGCGGGCTTTGGCTATCATTGGTTAAAGCGGGGTGGGTATGTGCTTTGTCGCCAGTAGTACCCCTATACTCGTTTTGTCTCTTGGATCTGTATATCGGGGTCTCCTTATGAAGACTGGATTTAGGGAGGAGATTACCCTAGTTTTTCTTCGGCATTCCTGAGCAACTTGGTAGGTTTGGGGGCTACAGCCCGTCTAAGGTCAAGCAGCAGTGGGCCGAGAGACTACGCCGGGACCTAGAACATCAAGCTCTCGACGCCTTGCCGTGCAAAAGGGTTTAGGGTTTAGGGTTAGGGTTTAGGGCTGCTGCTAAAACGTGGTTTAGGGTTTAGGGTTTAACGGTCTTGTGATCTCACTGAGTGTTCTGAAAGGCTGTGAGGTCAGAGGCATCCCGCCTTTTAAGGCAAGATCGGAGCATCCGTACCTATCAGTACTGAGCAAGCCGGTTCCGCTATAATGTAGGATCCTGCTACAGAGACCTTGGGTCTTTTTGTTGGGGTTCTTTAGGGTTTAGAGATTTAGCGTTTTAGGGCTTGGGGTTTAGGGTTTAGGGATTTACGGTTTAGGGTTTAGGGGTTTAGGCCTTATGGTTATTCCGGCTCCTAATATGATGGGGGTTACAGAGCCAGGATTAGTTGAACTTCTGTATCATTCCGCTGCCGACGGCTGAGGGGCTGCGTCACTAATATGATACTAGTATATGTATACATTATATATATATATATATAACGTATACATATACTAGGATTATATATACATGTTATATATATATATGCACATGTAATACACACACATACACAGGATAAAGAATGTTCCTAGAAACTTGTAGGATAATCCAAAAACTTAAAAACTTGGCATACATATATGCATGTGCATGTATGATCGCATTACGCTGCATGCTAAACCCATACGTAGTACCTATCTGGGGGTTTCCGAAAATGGGGGGGACTCTCATATAGTACCCTAAACAGTAGGATCCATATTATAAGGACCCCCGAAATAAGGTACCCCTTGTTTTCAGAAACTAGCACATATTAAGCTTTGCGAGTTCATCAAACCAGTAATGGAGCCACCGGTTACATCGCTGGGCCTCCAGCGGGTGAAGGTTTCATTGGGTTTTCTGACTTAGTTCTCCAATACCCAACCTTTAATCTTAGGAGCTCAGTAGGTAAACTTTAAACTTTTTGGTATATTAAACCCCCTACTAAAAGAAAAGTTTAAACTTTTTTGGGCCAGGGTACTGGGCTTCAAGGTTATAAACTTTTTACCAGGTCAGGTCCGGCATTGTGACGGTGACAGAGGATACCTTGGGCCTGGAAGCCACTTTTTGTGGCTCTGTCTCTAGCATATACACCCCACATTTATGGGATTTCAAGGTAACTTGGAGAACCCTTATACTTTTCTCACAGACACTTGAATATTCTTTCGAAATGCGGTAGTTGGATTTCAGGGCGTTGAAGCATTCCAGGTTGTCCGTGTTACACCAAGGATCCAAGCGATCCGAGCACGTAGTATTCAGACACTTCCCGACATGCGGCCTAGCCTGAAGGTCCAAGCGGTCCTTTCTGATGGCTTTTGGCACCCAAACCTTAAAACAAAGTCCTACCTTAAAACACCATAACGTTATTGTTTGTAGGTTCTTATTATAAACCCTAATACAGAATTTATAGGGACCCTGCCAAGAGTAGGTTTTCGTAGTTTCAGGCACATAGACTTGTAGGAGTCCCTGAACCTGCAACAGCTACTGCTAAGGCTCCATGTACCCATATAGTATATACTTAGGCCTTAAAGTACCCATATAGGAACCCCTTTAAGGCCTAAGTATGTACTAGATGGGCACATGGAGCCTTTGGGTACTAGCATGGCAAAGATTCCCGAGTAATTGCCTAATGAAAGCGACTGGGGACTTCGCATCGGGTTTAGGGGTTTAAGCTTTAGGGTTTAGGGTTTTGGGGTATACCCATAGGCTCCATGGTAGTTCCTTTTTGGGATTACCTTATAGGATCCGAAATATAAACCACAAAGCGGAACTATCATGGATCCCATGGGTATTGTGTATTGCTGTATTCTTCTACTCACGGAACCTGAAGTAATAGATATTGGTGCCTGGAGTGCCGCAGAGGCTGAGAATAATGTACTGCTGAACCCGAAACACCTAAACACCCCTGTCATCATGTTTTATTGAGTTTGTCACGTTTCCCTCTTTGTGGACGGTACTGCTAAACATAGACCCCTAAACCGTAAACCCTCAAGCCCCAAACCTTAAACCCACACCCCCAAACCGATGCAAGTTCGGGATTCGGGGATTCAGGCTGCCAGCCCAGTGGCTGGAATCCAGACGAGTGCATAGAGGGGTTTAGGTTCAGGTGTAGGTTTAGGGTTTAGGCATTTAGGGTTTGGGTTTAGGGTTTGGGGGTTCAGACATAGTGGGAGAGTGACACGGCTTCTCTGTACGCTTGCAGCTTGAACGTTGACTTTTATACGGACGTTTAAATCATTGCCCGACATTCTACACAATCATTGCCCGACGTTCTACACAGTACGTGAATTTCATAACTCTTACCCACAAACTTACCGGTTGCCGTCATCCTAAGAGCATGGGCAATGTTCTTTAAATCACTGTACATAGGAGCCGCCCTTCCAAAAACATATTGCGAATCATATTCCGTCTGAGCGTTCCTTCGCGGCATCTTCCATGCGCAATCTGTTGTTTTGTATGTCACAGCTGAGGCCAGGACCCTATAGGAACGAGAAACTACGGGGCCCTAGTAGAGATGTGTGACACGCACAATATCATGTGATTACTGTAAGTCTTTGACTCTCCGATTTCCTTGTGGGTTGCTGCCTGACAACTATATGCATTCATCCATGGCGACTTTGGTGCTCTACATTTTGAGCCCTGTCTTCTAAGCCCAGGTCTGAGCCCTAAAGTCCAAAACAATCTCAAAGACAGGGGTAGGTGTTGCTTTGCATCTCCTTGTAGTTCCAGAACTGGGCTCGAACTCCTGAGTTATGTAGCAGTGCCCTTACACTAAGAGATAGCTGGAGCCACCGATGTTTTTTTTTTAAGGTTGACATTCCCCTAATGTGTGTCTGTGTGTGATTTTCGAACAAAGAGCCCAATTTTGCTCATTTTGCGAAGTGCTTTAAAGTCATTGGGTTTCGCGTCGCGCACTTGCATCGATTTTAGACTCGTACCTCCCTTGCCTACCGAATATACTTCGTGCTTTGCCCAGACTTTCTCATGCCGACGGCACCACTTTGAAATTTGGGGGTTCTCAGGAACCGCACTTCATGCCGATCCCCTCGTCCTGAACTGGGAACTCATCCCGTAAAGTTAGACATAAGCCTGCATTCCTCAATGTAGCTCCGAAACGATCAAAGTTCGAACTTCCAACCCGAAAACCCCAAGCCTAAATCCCCGCCAACTTGTTGGCCCTAAGTCCAACAACTGAGTTGCTTGGACAAGGGCCTTCAACAAAAGCAGTATAAAACATAAAACCCTAAACCCTAAACCCTAAACCCTAAACCCTAACCCTTACACCCCTAACCCTTAAACCTTCTTATAATAAGGAAGAACGGGATGGCTTGGACGACCTGGCAGACGAAGTCCGATCCACCCTCCAGGCCGGCGTAGTGGATTGTTTGGGTTTTTGGTGGTTTAGGGTTTAGGGTTTGGGGGTTGGGGATGGTTGAGGGTTTCGGGTTTTGGTGTGCGCAGTGTTTGACTAGTCTGTTCGATCGTGCGATTACGGTAGCCCGGTAGCTCATGTCTGTCGTTGTTGAAATGTCGTGACGGAAATACGGAGAAGAAAGAGAACAGACGTAATAATAATTGACGATGATGCTTCTTCGTCATCAGGTTTGGGCTTAGGCCCAGTGTAGACCTGTTCTAATTGTCACGGTCCCTTTTAAGTATCTTCAAGGCATGTGCTTTGAAGTCGCAATTGCGCAGGGCAGCCAGAAAGTCACCGTCAAATCGCTGGGTTTGCAGTGTCTTGGCAAAGCTTTTGGGGTTGAGGGTTTAGGGTTTGGGGTTTGTGGGTGTTTGTCGCACACTATTCACCATTAGACTTTCGGCGCGTTGGGTAGCAATCGAGTTCAATGTTCAGAAAGTAGGTTTTCTTCGGCTTGAGGATTAGAAACAGACACGGATTAAGCCACATAGATCCGTTATCGAACAACGAAAACCCCAGTATCCTGTGTTTCGGACTTAGGGTTTTTGGGTGTATTGTTTAGGGTGTAGGGTTTGAGGTTGAGCACGGAAAGGAAAGATCGGGGTTTTGGGGCTTAGGGCTTTTGAGGTTTTATGGGGTCAGGGCCAGGGTACTTTTTTTTGAAGTCTACCGTGGCCTACCTTTTTAGTGAACTGTATATGGAAGCCATAGTAAGGAACATTAAAAAGGTAGGTCTTGTCGGCTACAGGTAGGGCTTAGGTCTCAGAGGGTTCCAGAGACCTTCCAGTTTCTCTGAATTTAGGAATATATCTTATACATCATGGTAGCTTTTTCTAAATTTGGGAATATATCTTTTAGATTGTATGAGGATTCCTAACATGGTCGGACTAGTTAAGGTATATTGGAAGGTCTGGGTACGAGGTGTCAAATTTAAAGTCACTCTGCGAGACATCGCTCACGCCCTGCGCCGGGCCGCGCGGGCAACCGCGGAGGACGGAGGTGCCTAGCCTCGCTGACTGTCAGGCTCCATGTACCCGTATAGCATATGGTGAAGGGTATTTAGGGTTTAGGGTTTAGGCTTGAAAGGGGGTCTTATAATGTAAGATTTAGGGTTTAGGGTTTTGGGTTTAGGGCCTATATTATAGGTACTTTAAGGCCTAAGTGTATACTGTATAGGTACATGGAGCCAGAGGCTGAGCCTTCACAGGTCTCCCATTGGGTCAGTCCGGCTGTTGCCTGTGACTTGAGCCTGGGTGCGCGCAGCTGCTGCTCACCCTGATGCTCTCCGGGCCCTAACCCTAAACCCTAAACCCTAAACCCCTGAAACACTGAGCCCTAAAAACCTCAAAACCTAAACCTCTAAACTCCTAAACCCCTAAACCCTGAATCCCTGACCCGTGAACCCTAAAAACCTAAACCTCTAAACCCGTAAAGTCTAACCCCCTAAACTCTAAACCCCTAAACCCTATAAACCCTAAACGGGCAGTAGAGTCTCTTGGGCGGGTGTTCTCGGTAGCTCCGTGTTTTCCGTAGAGGCCTCGTTGCCCCACCGAAGTCCGTCCAATTGGAACTGGTTTAGGGTTTAGGGTTTAGGGTTTAGGATTTAAGGGTTTAGGGCCTGCAGAGTTAGGGCTCTTGGTTAAAGGAAACTACAGGTGGGGAGTTTACGGTATATAGGGCTGCTTAAGGCTTCTAGAAGGTATATAGACCTTCTATAAGGCTCCTGTAACGGTAACTACCCACCTGGAAATGTCCTAGACTTGGGGTTTAGGGTTCGTAGCGTTCTTAGGGTTTAGGGTTTAGGGCTAGTAGTTTGGTGTTAGGGTTTATGGTTTCGGGTTTCTATTCATGCTAAATGGCATGCTTAATATAGGGGCCTAAATGATTACCTATGCTGTTTGTGGGGTTCCTTATTATAATTACGGTGTAATATACCCCAACACCCTATTCGAATAATTAAGGCCCGTACATTAGTGTCTGCTCCGCGTTTTGCGGAACTTCACCCTGAACTGCGAAACTTAAACTAAAAAGCAGCACGTTTGCAGCCGAGGAAGTACGAGCTGGCGAATGGCTGCAAGTTCAAGGAGGAGCAGTTCTGCAACGTATAGGATTCTGACTGCGCAGTTCCACGAGCCGAGTTGGTTGCAGCGTGTTCTTGTAGTTTTGTCTGGTGGGCTGTGCCGAAGCTCGAGTGTCGTTGGTACAACTGTGCGTTCAGAACTTATGGTTCCAAGCTCCATCTCTCCTCTATGGTTTCGGGCATGCGAAGCCAAAGAAGTAAACCATGCTCGTGACCGTGAGCCGCACACTCTAGCTCCTAAACCTTCTCTCCCTGTCTTTGTCTCTGTCTATGTGTCTGCCTGTCTGTGACTTTCCTTGTTTGTTTCCTCTCTCTCTCTATCTCTCTCTATTTATTTATTTATATATATATATACATGTATATATATATATATATACATGTATATATACGCATACATTCGCAACATGGATTGTGGTCCATGTGAAGGAGATGAGGAGGGCAGCGAAACGGAAGCAAACACAGGCCCAGAAACTTCACTTATCCCGAGTTTGGGGTTGGGTGGTAATGGTTTGCCGATTTTTGCTGGAAGAGCGATTGTTGCTGGAAGAGCATGTGTAGGGTTCAGGGCCTAGGGTTAAGGGAACCAGCGGCATGTTCGAGGCCTTGGCACGTACGAGCTGTTGCCGACGGCACCACGCCTCATTCCCCAAATAGAGAGCACAATTCCCGTGTTTGCTTAGTTCTCCAAAACCCAACCTTTAAACTTTTGGGCTCTTCTAACTTAGTAGTCATCTGAAAGTTTAACCTTTTATTTTCCTGGCTTGTTGGGGAAGTAAGTTTCTGAACAATTATCGAATGTTCCTGAGATCATAGTTTGTAGCGCCACATGACTGAAGCCACATTGTCAATTCCTAAAGTTGCAGGGTGCTAGGGTGCCTGCATAGGTTCTGGCGGCTGAGGTCTACCGTTTGACGTTTCCGAGTTGATGTTTAGCTATGGTTTGGGGTTTGGTCCAATTGTATCTCGTATTTCCGGACACTGCCAAACTGCGCTAGACCCTTGTCATTAAACGTTACCCTTGGAGACCAAGCCGCGGCTTGTAAACTCTTCCAGCACTGCTACCGACAGCCCTGATCTGAACGCACAACCCTTGAACCCTCAACCCTAAACCCTGAACCCCAAACCCTATTAGCCTAAACCCTAATCCCAAAATTAAAAAACTCTCAACCCTGAACCCTAAACCCAAAACCAAAAACCCCAAACCCAAAACCCAAAAACCCTAAACTCTGAACCCTAAACCCTAAACCCTAAACCCAAACCCTGAACCCTAAACCCCAAACCCCGAAACGGAGCGCATCGGACCCTGACAGAGACATCGTGCGATGTTAGCACCGAGACGTAGTTGACATCCACGACCCTGAACCCCATAACCCTCCAGGTACCTACTATATAGGGCCTCAGGGGCTCTAGTACCCTATATAGTAGGTAACTGCTGGGCTAGGGAACCCCATAATGTAATCCCGCACGCAACTCGGAGCCATGGAATTTTGCTAGAAGACCTCATAGAAGTTGCCAGAAGCCCAAATAGAATTTCGATAAAAGCACAAATTATGCAGGGCTCCTTCGTCTTTACTTCAGAAAGATCGTTTACAAACACATGTTGATCTCTTTGTGCTTCAATGTGGGGGTAGTTCTAAATTGCGGTGCAGTTTAGGGTCCTGTCTAAAACCGTGCCGCACGCAAAAAGGAACCCTGCTTTGGATAACTACCCATGTGGCAAAATCTGCATTCTTAGCCCTCCAAACCTCCCTAAACCCTAACCCCTAA